>MU224148.1:847238-864421 GCA_018584345.1 Thuja plicata
AATGTTAGTGGGTGGTAAGTTTCTCCCATCTACCTTTTATTAATTAGTGAAAATATAATCACTTTTATCTCCATCTTAATATACATGCCTAATTATGACGTTGCAATTTATACATTCAATTTTTATTGTCAATTATCCCAATTGAGGATGCTTTTATAAGGACAACTTAAAAAGAGAGATGAGAGATATTTAATTCTTTAGCTATTTCTCACTATCCAGTACTATATCTCTTTTCACAACCTTAATTTATAATTTTTTTCTTAACTTCATTTGTTTTTATAATGAATTGCAAAGGAAAAATTAGAAGCAAGCTTGGTGTGAAATCTCAAAATTTTCTCATTATTTACATTTCTCTTAATCTTTATTATAAATATTTATTTTGAATTGCGTGGACAAATTTAGCTCCCACTCTACCAAGGTTCTATTTTTTATTCTCAAAAATTCTTAAATTTCTCTCCAATGAAAGTCCCTTAAAGCAAATTAAAATGGCCAATTTTCAATCACTATTCAACTCGGTGTTGAGGAGAGGAGGAAACCACTGAACAAAGGGATATAAAAATATTCAAGTTGATTCTAAATTTTTTTAAATTCATAAGATATAAGTGAGATTATTCTAATTAAAGTGGAAATTAATTTAAAATGAAAGATGAAAGACTAATGAAATATGTATGTCTTCTACATGAACACATTCTTGACAAGACAATTTTTTTTTTAACTACAACTAAATATGGTTTAAAGGGGATAATCAATCTAAGAAACTCTTCATGCTAACAAATCGATAAAATATGCTTATGCCAATATGTCGTTTGGTATGTCAAGATGAGGTGTAAAATTTCAAAGAACCGTAGATGCTTACTTTCAATTTATATCATGTCTTACATAAATTAGCAACATGGATCATCCCTCTCTCAATAACCATCAAATAACCACACCCATCTCTAGTCTTTCCGCATACACTTCCAGCGGCGTTCCATGTCCACTCACTTTTTTTTAATGTCTTACAATATAGCACAACTCCTTTTAAAAAGAAGTCTAGATATTTATTTTTCCCTACATGTCAAACATTTCTTTTGAGCTAAGATTTTGCCTACAAAAGAAGATGTAACTTGGCATTTTTTAATTGCACAGATGAATTTATGACTCACCATTATACATTTGTAACATATCTTTCTTTCAAGTTGTGTTTTAACCATGTTAGAAAAAAATTAGATCCATAAATCTTTGTTTGCATATCCTGTGTCTTTTAGTAAAACTCACTTAACCAAAATGCTCTTTTATATTTTTATTCCAGGTATATTTTAGTGTGCACTAATTTTTTATTTCACTTTTCACCATTAAATAAGGATCATATGAGTAGCTTGTTTTGGTTGGCAATATCTGTATTAAACATTATTTTAATTTTCCAAACTTTAAAAATCAAGTAAAATGAAAGGTTTCCATTATTGAAATAGTTATTGACAATCAATTGAACAAGTTACAAGATCACTTGATCACTACATATAATTGTAGTAGAATGTTTATATTGAAGATAATAGTTTGAATCGACCATCATTCTAGAGCAAGTGCATTGCTAAATATCAAAGAAAAAACATACATCTAATGAAAAAAATTTCAATCAAAGTTTATATCTAAGGTGACTTGATTCTCATATAACAAAAGTAAGGTTCAACAACCTAATAAATATTGGTGCAATAGATCAGTAGGTCCACTTCCCTTGCACCACTACACCTTTTCAACAATTTAAATCCCATTCAAAAGTCAACATGATATGTTTAGTCCCACTTTTTCTAAAAACATACCATTCATGTATAGATGCAACCATGTCATTAATTGAACATCCATATATAATTGTGAAGATGATGAGCATTCAAGCAGGAGGAGAGCATCAGGAGCTAGGGGTTTAGGTGATGTAGATGAAGATGGTGATTCCAACAATAATAAAGATGATCCATATCATGTTTCAGATGCCTTGGTTGAATGGGGTTTTGGATATGGTGACGAGGGATTCCTTTTGATAGTGGGTAGAGGTGATGATTTTGCAACCTACTTGACAAAAGCTCCAACACAAAATATGTATCCCCTTTTGAAAAAACCAAAGAAATCTATCTTCAATTTACTCCATAATCACAAAGAGCTCTTCCTTTATAGATAAGAAATGCGTACCTCATGTCTCGTCTTTTTCAATAGTGCTACTTGGTCATTATACGTCTAACAAAATTTTCTACTTTGAAATGAAGAGAATAATTTTTAGCTTCAATTAGTTTTGATGGGCTCATTTCTTAAGTTTCATTACCTAATTTTAGAGTACTAGAGCCTATTGGCCTCATGTAAGATTGAGAGATACCCGTATTATTCTGGCTTCTTCATTATTTTTTGATGTTACTAAGAATTCAGGTATTAAAAATGAGGGGTCTGATTCCCTGTCTAGTTTTCCCTTGTTACTCTCTTTCAAACCGCTATTTGAACTTGTTGTTGTTTCCATTATTTGAATGAGAATTCCTTGTCTTCCCTTCCATATCTAATGTGACCCTCCCTATGAAATAATTGGTAATATATGGGGCCATTTTCTAAAAGTGGATCCTAATACTATATATTTCTCCCATAGTTCCAACGTTAAAAATATTTTTGATGATTTTGAGCTCCTTAAACCATTTTCTACTCATATTTTTCTTTTGGTGGGTGAGTTGTTATGGAGATAGAGTCTGTACTATGAAGGGATCCCTTTTTAGTGCAAATAATATTTTTCTACAAGTTATTTGGCATGCTCTCGCCCCTAAGGTTCTCATAATCATTCTTCTCCTAACGTGAGGAAGAACCTTGATCACTTCCATCTCACAATTTTCCTATTTCTTTAGATTTTGGGGAGAAGTATTGTATGGAATTGGTGCCTCCCCCTTCTTCTTTATTTTCTATTTTGGAAGCTCACACCATTTTCTCATGTGGCACATCCTCAAACCCTATTTTTTAATTTGTCAAGCTTTGGCAAGCCAAATATCTTAGATACCGTGTTAGAGCGATTCTCGCATCCCAGGATCATGAATATAACACCTTCCACAAAGGAGATATAGACAATTATTCCACAAGTAAAATGATATGATATTGAGAATTTTTAAAAATTTAAAATTCTCTTCCCTATATAGATAATATGGAGAAAAAGCGAGAGTATAGGAGGCATGTGTCTCAATGAGATATGAGATTAGGTAAAACTACCCTGACATAAATACCAATACCCTTAGCAAATACTAAATAATGAAAGCTAATATATCCCCATGTGGAGGTTAAGTAAGAGTAAATAATATTTACTCTAACAATAACGATCATCTAAATAATATAAAAATAGATAACCTGTATGATATAACTAAAATTTGATTAGAAAGTAACACATTCTAGAATTAAGGACAATTGCATTATAAAATCATTCAAATTATAAAACCAATTCTTGAAAAGGGAGGGGACATATTGTAGATTATAGTTTACAGATAAATTTGGAGTATTAAGACTCCAAATCACTTGGGTGAAAAATTTAAAAGGCATAGGAGAACTTTTATTTTTAAGAGTGTATCCATATTTGAGCTATAGCTAGGGCCTCTTGCTCCCTATTTTCAAATCATCATTTTCTGCCCAAGATTATGAGGGTTAATGGATCTATAGCCTACAACCCTATTGACAATAACTCCAACACAAAATATGCATCCCCTTTTGCAAAAAACTTAAAAACAATATCTTTGATTTACTCTAGAGACATAAAGGGCTCTTTTGTTATAGCTAAGAAATGAGTACCTTGTGCCTCTTTTGTTCCAAAAATGGTACCTGGTAATTACGTGTCCAACAAGATTTTCTACTTTGAAAGGAAGAGAATAATTTGTAGGTTCAATCACTTGTGGTGGGCTCACTTCTTGATGTGATTGTCTTATATAAAATCACTAGAGCCTAGTGGCCTTAGAAAAGGTTGAACATTACCCGTATTCTTGTAAATTATTCAACATTTGTTGACTCTAATAAGGATTCAAACCAATTTTTTTACTATGGGTGATTGAAAATTGGGATCTCATGTCCTATCCCTTTTTCCCTTGTTTCTCTATTTCAAACCTCTAATTAAATCTTTTGTTATTTTTTCTATCCGAATAAGATTTCCTTCTCTTCCCCTCAATATTTGGTGACTCTATCGATGATACACATGGTAATATATGGGGTCATTTTCTCAAAGTGGATCCCGTTACTAGATATTTCTCCCATACTTCCTATGTTTAAAATAGTTTTGATAATTTCAACCTCTTTAGACCACTTCCTACTTGTATTTCTCTTATGTTGGGTAGGTTATTTTGGAGATAGAGTCTATACCACGAATGGATCCGTTTCTAGTGCTTACAATATTTCTATACAATTAATTTGACATTTTCTCTCCCCTATCGTTATCGTCATCATTATTCTCCTAATTAGTGGAAGAATGTTGACTGTTGCCATCTCATTGTTTTCCCTATTTCTTCAAATTTTTGATAGAAGCCTTGGGTGGAATCAATGCCTCCTCCTTCTTCTTGATTGTCTATTTTGGTAGCTCACGCCCTTTTTATTTCTCATATGGCACATCTTGTTACTTCTTTTTCTAGTTTCTCAAGCTCTGTCCTCATCCTTTATATAGTTCTTGACTCTCTATCACTAAGCTATTGTGTTCCCTCCAAAAATTTGGTTTCTCATTTAGGAGATTAATTTTTTTTTTTTCTCTAATGGTTCATCAAGAATTGGTCAATTATTTTTCTCTTGGAAAATATGCTTCCTCTTAGACTTATTGATCCTATAAGAAGAAGAACCAATCTCTTACAAATACTAATATTATTCCAATGGGACTAGTCTCAACATTTAAAAAATACCATAACTTTGAAAGAGATGGATGAGTTTTAAATTAGGGTGGATAATCGAGGGCTTTTATTAGGGAGCAGGTTGGGGACCTCTACGAGTTGATTCCCTTAAAATAATAAAATAAATGAATATTGTATTCCCTTACTAATGTTTAAAAAATGATGATCAGGTTAATAGGAAGATGTAAGAGATTTTCAATTTCATTAAGTAGACGATTCATAGGAAATTCAGATCTCACCAGATTCTACAAGATGAACTTGAACATAGGTGGGAAAAAGGAAGATGAAAGAAATAAAATAGAAGGTATGAGGGAGATGGAAGGTCCTGCTACACACTTTGACATTGATATACTTGTTTTTTCTTCCTATTCTAGGTCACAATTAGACCGACAATGATGATTTGAATTATTATATATTGCTCTACATCTTGATATAGATTTATGATTATTCCACTAAATTAATAATAATAATTATTCCTTTTAACATAACACCTTTCTATGGTACCAGAACTGTAAGAGGAAACCTATTTTTGGAGCATGCTACCAGTTTGAAGTTTGCATTTCTCTAAGAGGATCAGAAATTTGATCCCTATAATTTTCCCTTCCCTCTGTGATGATCCTTCTATGATTCTTGGGTGTAGATTTAATGTTGGCTCCTTTTGTTGTGTTCGTGCCTAGACTCGATGTTATTTATTCGTGGTAGTGGCGTAGGGTTTATATATGCCTCTTAGATATGTACAGTGTAGGGATTTGTGTAGTAGTGGGGAACTCTTACCTTTTTATCCTTCTTGGGTCCTTGCATTTTTTTGGGTAATGGAAGAGCCTTCCATCCCTCTTCCTATGTGAGCGTCCCATACCCTTCCTAGGGCTTTATAATATTTTGTTGGACGCTCTTTGTTCTCTTCACTATTTGTGCTTCATGGTTTCTGCATGGCCATGTGTGGGGGAAAATTGGTTGGGTTTTCTTTAATTTTGTGTTTTAAGCCTTTCTTCTACTATCCTTGTGTGCTTGATCATTCCGTTGTTTTTGGGGGTTTATGTGGTTATGGTCCTCTTTTCCTGTGCCCATTATTTTATGGGGGTTGTTCATATGTTATGGGTTCTATCTTGTAAGGCCAGTTATATGGGAGTGTCTGATCCTGTTATGGTAGGTTTCTTTGATTTGACAATGATGTTGGCTTTGATTAATTTTATATGGTTTTCCTCTTTCAATTTTATTATTGAGGAGACAACCTATCATATGTAGGTGGTTTTTGGCTTTGGAAAGAGGCTAATTATGGCTTATTATGGTCTTCTCCCAGTTGTTGTTTAATAATGGTGCTGAGGTGGTCTCTCATTCCCCTATCAATGACTCACTTATCTACAACTCCTATAGAGGTGGGATACTATCATATGAAGATGACGTGTGATTTTTCTTGTATTTTTTGGGCCTGTAGGTGGGTGACATTTTTTGTAAAATCTAGAGCAGTTTTGGAATCTAGTCAAAACCCTCTTGGTTGGTTTGGGGATGCTTTCTTAACCCCATGGGCCTCTTCTTGAGGTAGACTTTATCTAATTTTGAGATGTTATTTTATAACAGATGGTTGTAGAATGTTTGTTTCCCCTCCCCTTTTGTATGAATTAGATGGTTAATAGCAATTTAGAAAGTAAAAGGTTTTAGGGTGTCATCGAATAATTGGCTCTTCTTTTGAGGAGTGAGCCTCTTTCATTGAATAAGAGTGTCTAGTAGAAGGTTCAGAGTTGTTTTGAAAGTCCTCTATTTTTCAAATATAATCTTGTGAGTTTATCCGTCTTCTTTTTTTGTCTAGCTTGATGTTATAGTGTTCATGTTGGTCCTCCCTTTGTCATGTCCATTTTATGTTGCATGGGTCTAGGCCCTTTCCTTCTTGACTTTAACCAGAACATTACACCTCATTTATATCCATATGAATAGAAATTTAAAGCCAAGGTATTGCTAGGAAATATTGCATTTAGACATTGGTAGCTTAGAAAAAGTTCTTGTTTATGTCCAATGTCAGTGGTTGAAAACAAGGATGAGTCAAGAGTGCACAAAATATAGGGAGATCAAAAAAACTATTCTCAAGGATAAGATTCCTATTCTTTTTATTGATGAATTGAATGGTGAATTTTTAACTAAGTTAGATTTGTATTCATATTATCATCAAATTCATGTAAAGGAGGAGGATTCATAAAAAACTACTTTTAGAACAAAGAGGGTCATCATAAATGTTTATTTATGCTATTTGGTCTTACAAAGTGCCATCAAATTTTCAACGGTGTCACACCAATTTTTATAAATTTTTGTTAGTATTCTTTGGTGACATCTTCCTCTACAGTTAAAATTATTTGTAGCTTGGGGAATAAAACTAGTACATAGATAATCTTATAATCCACAATTAAATAGAAAAATAAAATTTATAAAGAAATATTTAAAATTATCTTGGTGTGTGTTTGTGTGTGTGTGTGTGTGTGTGTGTGTGTGTGCGCGTGCGAGCGCACATGCATGCGCGGGGGGACAATTTACCCCTTTGTTCTAAACCTTAGAAAAAAATGTCACTTAACTAATAGAAGGGCTCATGAAGTTTGAACCTAAATTTCTTTTCGTCTAAACCTTAAAAACAAATGTTACTTAAATAGCATAAGGGTTCATGACGTTTGAGCCTAATTTCTTAAGCCCCATTAAATTTGTCTACAAGATTCGATTTATAGCTTATACGGTTGAACTTATACCCTCTTCCAAAGTTCATCGTATATCTTATTTCTTTTTTAAAGAAAGTATAGGTAAGAAGATCTGGATCCATTTAGAATTGCTCAAGTTCGATGATGGGAAGTTTATTTTTAACTCTAAAGTAGTCATAGGGAAATGATTGAAACTATTGAAATATTCCTCATGAAGTGGAAGAATTGGCAACTGAAGATGCAAAATTTGAAGATGAATAATTCCATATGAATTTGATAAATATTGAGGACAAATGTTTTTATGCCTTTCATATTCATCTTCCGAAGTGTAATAGGGTTGAGCACTTATGCCTTGCTTAACCTTAATATTTTCATTTATTATCTCTATTTAATTCCTTAGGATAACATAATTAACTTTACAAAAGTGTTTTCTTATATAATTATATTGATAAATAAGATACCGATTTTTTAAGATACCTCCTATGAAGTGGTCTGATATTTTATTAATTTTGGCCTTTATTTTTATTAAATATCTTAAAATATTATGACACATAATCTGGTGCATTCAAGACTTAAATTCTATATATGGTGATATAAGAGCTGCTAGGTTAATTAAATAAAGTGTGATTTTTTCCTAGATTCATTTTAACCTAGATTCCATGTATATCCACAATCACCATTAAGTATAATGTAGTTTTCTTCTAGTTGATAAATTTGTGTAAGAAAAAGGATTTCAAGAGAATCCACTTGTCTGGTTCAATATCAATTACATATGAACACTAGAATGTAAGAGAAGTGGACATGGGTTGAGTTCTAAATAGTGTAGAGAAGAAAGCATCAGTTAAGTTCTATGTAAATCTCACTACATATTTCAAATATTTTCTTTGAAACTATGATTGATCCATCATGTTTTACAGATTGATAGCCAATGGCTCTGAATCTTAGCTTGCAAGAGTCTTTCCAATAAGTTGGTCATTAGTGAAAACGTACCGTCCCCCTGTCTAATTTATTTATATGGTAGCTCACTTTTGATCGACTCTTTCTACCGTAACTAGCAGTATTGGTGAGTAGCATGGACCAGTTTCAGCCACTTTGGAGAGTATATTATAATTTATTTGTCCTTTATTTATTTGATCAGTTTGATGAGGATTTTCTCAAAAATCTCATGTCTTTCCATAGCATTCATGGTTAGATCATTGTTATCTACAAAATTTTTGTGGTATTATTTAGCCATTAGTGTTTCCAGTCAATCAGTTTACTTAGCAAGTTAACTTTCCTGCGAATTTGTGGTGACTACTAGCCTAATTTTACTAAGCCAACTAGAGGTTTGAAATATTGTTAACTACCTGCCTAAAAAGTACTGTTGACCATTAATAGAATCCAAAAATAACTATAGATGCTGGGGAGGATATGGCGGAAACCTCAAGTGGGAAACCTACAAACTCAAGCGGGAACTTGATTTCAAATCCTATCCATGGCGGTGTAGCTCCCGTAGGTACACTACCTACTCTGGATTCTTTACTCCACCTGGCAGGTGGGCTCCCTCCAAAGCATAATGAAAACATTATTGATGTTGACCAAAATGGTTTGCAATCAACTAGAATTTTTGCCCCCGATAGAAGTTTGAATGAGGGCCCCTCTGACTGTCCTCGACAGGCTCAGGAATCTTGTAAAGCTGGAGGGTTAGTTCCCAAGTGAAAGTGGACAGGTCTCTTTGGTATTAAACCAACAGGGAAATATACCTTTCCTACGGTTAATGTAATATCCAACCCAGCTAAAGGAGAATTCTCTATTGTCATCCTAGATTCTCTGATCGATCATTCCATTTTGGCAATGGAAATGACCTTGATAGGCAAGTTTGTGGGAGGAAGACCTAATATTGAAGCTGTCAGATTGTTTGCTAAGAGGAAATGGTTTCTGAAAGGGCAAGTTGATATCACTGTAATGGCAAAAGGATTCTTTTCATTCAATTTCTCCAATATGGAAGATCTTTCTCATATTCTCTGTGGGGGCCCTTGGATGCTAGGCCGATTTTCCCTTGCCCTGCGTAAGTGGTCCCCTAATCTGGTTCTAAATGATTTGATGTTCTTTATCTCAACTCCGGTCTGGGTCAGATTCCCAGGGCTCCCTCTTGAATACTGGCATGAAGATGTTTTGGGAGGTTTGTCTAGTTCATTTAGAGATCTCCTATCGATTGATCCTATGATGGCGACTAAAATGAGAAGGGTGTATGCTAGGATTTGTGTCAACATCCTCTAGACGGTAGACCTCCTGAGAAATATAGTGATTAAATCTAAGCTTGGATCTTGGTTGCAAGAGGTAGAGTTTGAATCCCTCCCCTTTGTGCGCTTTTCCTACAAGAAATCAGGTCATAGAGCGAAAGAGTGCCCTCTCAAAACTCAGAAAGTAAAAAACCCTCCTCTGAAGGGACCAAGAAATGTCTGGAAGGAAAAACCATTGCCAAACACCCCAGCTCCCACTTCGATAGAACTAGTGATATATACAAAGAAAGATGCTACTGCTAGTCTCTTGAATGCCTCACGGGGGGATGTAAACCAAACAAGTAGTGAGGTCCCTCCCTTGTCAAAGTCAACTGAGCCAGAGGACTTCTTTGAAGAAGGAGAAATTTTTGGAGATTAGAAAGGTATGGAAACCCTTTGTATTGAGAATTCCTATTCCCCTTCAGATGTTATTATAGATCTAAATGCTAAATTGACTGACAATAGCCCTAGCCCTCTAACTCCTAAGAAAAACCCTAGCTAGGCAGACTCGATTGAAGAATCTAACCCTTTGTTAGAAGATGGAGGGAACCCTTGGAGTGAGGTTTCTACTAGTAAGAAGAAACAAACCAACAGTATTTTAGGGGTGCAACAAGGAGGTGTGTTAACTAGGGCTAAGAAAGCGGATGTGGGAACTCCAAAACCTCTTAGAGGCAGACCTAAACGCAGCTTCACTAGAGATCAGGAGAGTAGACAAAGTATAGCAGATGGGCGACAAAGGACCATCCAGGAATGCACCCAAAAGTTGTAAATGAAGATTATTTCATGGAATATCAGGGGATTAAATAGCCCCCACAAGTAGGATGTTATGAGAAATTTAGTTAGAGATCAGAAACTAGATATTATTCTGATACAAGAAACTAAAATGACAAGAGATAAAGTTGAAAAGATAAAAGTGTTTAAAAATTGTGGTGTCACTGGGTGTAGCTTAGTGGGAGCTTTAGGAGGTATTACTACCTTTTGGAACCCTAACACTATTTCTGGGGATCTTATCAAATCGGAAGGCAATATCTCATCTATAAGATTCAATCGTATTCGAGATGGTTTCACTTGGGTCCTCTTTAACATTTATGCACCCAATTCAAAAACTGGAAGGGATAGATTTTGGCACAAACTGGAAGTGGAAAGAAGTAACTTTAAAAATGGTTATTGGATGGTGGCTGGAGACTTTAATATTCCCCTGAAAGACTCTAAAAAAATGGGTGCTATCTCTTCTCATATTGATAGTGGAGTAGCTATTATGGATTTAATCAATAACCAAGCCCTTTTGGACCTAGAACTTAGAGGTAGCATCTTTACTTGGTCTAACAGAAGAGTTGGGGAAAATTTGATTCAAGTCTGGCTGGATAGATCCCTTTTGACTTTGGATTAGATTCTTCTCTATGACTGTTCTTTGTCTTCTCTTCCGAGAATTGGTTCTGACCACTCTCCTATTTCTATTCAAGCAAACCCTATTTCGGGGAAGAGGAACTATCCGTTTAGATTCAAAAAAATATGGATGCAACACCCAAAAATTGCTAAGCATATTGAAGAATGGTGGAATATCCAAGTGGAGGGAACAACAATGTACAAAGTGGTTCAAAAATTGAAAAACATCAAAAGCAGAGTCAAGGTTTCCAATAAAGAAGAGTTTGGAGATATTTTGAAAAATAAAAGTTTGATCCAAGCTGATCTCGAAGAAATTCAAAGAACTATTGATCTGGATGGCCTTACTGAGGACAACAAAATCAAGGAAAATAAAATTCTAGTAGATTATCACAATATTATCTCTAAGGAGGAGGTTTTTTGGAGACAACGCTCTAGAGCACTTTGGCTCCGAGTGGGTGATAAAAATACTAGGTTCTTCCACCTTACTGCCCAGAAGCACAAGGCTGCTAAGAGAATAGAACATATCAATGGAAATTAGGGTAAATTGAGCAAGGAAGATGATATTAAGAAAGAAATGACTGGTTATTTTTCCTCCCTTCTCAAAGCTGACCCTGACCTCTCTAAGGACAATCAACATCAGCTGCTGGACTCAATCCCTTGTATTCTATCTAGAGAGGATAATAAGATGTTGGCCAAATTTTTGTCTACTCTAGAAATAAGAGTGGCTACTTTCCTCTTTTGAAGGAGAAAAATCTCTAGGCCCGGATGGATTCCCTCCCTTCTTCCTCCAGTCCTTTTGGAATATTGTGGAGAAAGACATCTCGGATGTGGTGAAAGAGTTCTTTGGTTCTGGCTCTCTACTGAGAGAAGTTAATTCCACCTTTTTTGTCCTCATCCCTAAGAGGCCAGGAGTAGATAATGCTGATAGCTTTAGAACTATAAGTTTATGTAACACTTTCTATAAGATTATATCTAAAGTCCTCACGACCCATATTCTAAAAATTCTGCTGGTTTTAATATCCCCTCAACAAAATGGCTTTGTTCTGAGTAGGAAAATCCTGGATTCAATTATCTCAGCTCATGAGAACATTCACTCACTGGAGGTCTTGAAAAGGAATGGTTTCCTCATGAAGGTGGATTTGTCTAAGGCTTACGACAGAGTGGACTGGAAATTCCTTTGCAAAGTTCTATCTGCCTTTGGTTTCTCTGTGAAAGTGATTGCTCTGATTCAAAAACTCATTGGTTCCCCTTCTATCTCTGTGTTGGTGAATGGATCCGCCTCTAATCTCTTCTTTCCATCAAGAGGCCTCCGCCAAGGAGACCCGATTTCCCCCATTATTTTTTCTATCATGGCGAAAAGCCTTGGGAGAATGTTCTCTAAAGGGGTTTTGGAAGGGAAGATTCTTGGCCTTCTCCCATCATCCTCCTACCCTCCAAGCTCTCACGAATAATTCATGGATGACACTATCCTTATGGGATCTTCCTCTGTTAAAGAAGCTATAGCTATCAAGAAAGCTCTTGATTCTTACTCCTTAGCTACTAGTCAGTTAATCAACTAGGATAAAAGCTCCCTCTTCTTCTTCAACACTCCCTTGGATTGGTAGAGGAGAATGGTGACCATCCTGGGCTGTTCTATAGTTGTTCTCCCCTCAAGCTATCTGGGTCTACCATTGGGGAGTAAACCTCCTGATTCCTTCTGGATGGTGATTGTGGACAAGTTCTATAAAAAACTTGCTGGTTGGAAAGGATCCCTCCTTAGCAATGCTGGAAAAGTCCTACTGCTTAAGAGATCCCTCCAAAACATCCCTGTTTATGCCTTGAGTCTATTCAAAATTCCCTCTAAGTATGCAGATACTATTGAGAAAATCTAGAAAAGATTTTTATGGTTTGGAACTGAAGTTAAAGATAGAATTCACCTTGTGGCTTGGGATAAAGTTTTCAAGCTGGTCAAACTTGGTGGTCTGGGTATCAGAAGAATTAAGGACATCAATTTGGCTCTCCTAGCTAAGAAATGTAGCAGAACATTTGAAGGAGAGAAAGGTTGGAATAAAATTCTTAAGTCCAAGTATCTTTTTGACTCACCCTCTATTGATTCTTTCCTCTCTTCTCCCACTGTTGTTCAGGGTTCGGGGATTTGGAACAGTATTTTGAAGGCTAGACCCCTAGCAGCTAAAGGGGCCCGATGGAAAGTTGGCAACGGGCATAAAATTAATTTTTGGGATGATCCACGATTTAGAGATAAACCTCTGATCAGTACCCTGGCATGGATAACATTGCGGTCATGTGTAAAATCAGATTTGGTAGTAAAGTGGTAGACTACTGGAGGGAAAATAAATGGTTAAACTTGAATGATATTGACCCCATCCTAAAAAATGTTAACCTAGATCTTTATCCCTGGTTCGTTAAAAATAATAAAGAAGATGAGCTAATCTGGGCCCCTAATCCTAATGGTACCTTTTCTATGGCCTCTGCCTACTCGATGATCAACCCAATGGAGGAAGAATCTAAAGGAGCTAAGGTTTGGTTTAATTCTCTGATCCCTAAAATTAACTTCTTTTATTGGCTGTTTACTAAGGACAAAATCCTAACTACTGAAAATCTGAAGAAAAGAGGGTGGGTTATCCATAATAGATGCTATCTCTGCAAGCAAGAAGATGAGATCTGTACTCATCTTCTACTTCATTGTCAGTTCACAAAGGATATTTGGAGGGTGGTGTTACAGCACTAGAAAGTTAGCTGGGTGTTCCCAAATACTATTCAAGACTTTCTGGAACAATGGAGATCACCATTCCAACACCAATTGGGAAAACATGTTTGGGATTATATAGGGCCTCATGTAATATGGAGAATTTGGAAAGAAAGGAATAACAAGATATTCTGAGACAACAATTATACTCCTAGCTTGATTGGATCTAAAATTATCAACAATGTTAATGAAAACACTAAATTTGCAATCAAGCTAAAACCTAAGCTCTTGGAATAGATTAATGATAAGGAGATCCTTTAGACTTGGGATTTCAACTCAAAATATAAAGCCCCTATTTCTCCCCGGGAATCTACGGTTTGGAGCTCTCCTCCTCCTGGATGGCTCAAAGTGAATTTTGATGGTGCGGCTAAAGGAAACCTTGGTAGAGGAGGATGTGGGAGCATAGCTAGAAATTTTGAAGGAAAGTGTAATGCGGCCTCAGCTCATCCTATAGGATATCAAACAAGTCATATGGCCGAAGCTATTGCGGCCATTAATGCTTGTAAACTTGCCAAAATGCAGAATTGTTCTAAATTGTGGTTGGAAGGAGATTCATTGAATACAATAAATTTTATTAATGGTATATATCCTCCCTCATGGAATACTAGTCATATCTTTGATGAAATTAAAACTCTGATTGAGGGATTCGAAGTCACCTATGCCAATCATGCATATAGAGAGACCAATTGCGTGGCTGATAGCCTGGCTAATGTGGGTGATATTAGTGATGACATTAGAGTCTAGAAAGGCTATCACGGATTAAATATTGATATCACTAATCTGGTAAAGTACGATAAAATCTGGCACAAACCCAGAAATATTCCTAATAATGATGACAAGAAAGGGTAGTAATCAGAGTTGCCTTAATTTTGAGCTTCGCATGCACGATAGAAAGTGCATTAATTATAACACTTATGGGAGAAGTGATATCATTTCTATTAATGGATGAAATTTCACTATCATTCATTCACAAAAACCACATTTTGCTTTCGCTCTGTCGTATTCTGATCTTTGGTTCTCTAGTAGCATGGGAGGTAAGCTGAAAAGGGAAGAACTGTCGGTCTGCAAATGCAAGAAAGAAAAAGAAGTCTGGAAGAGACTTAGGAAAGGGGGGTAATGGAGTATAGAGAGAGACTCCATGGAAATGATAAGGACATCTTGAAGGATTTTATAGATAGCTGGGACAATGGCCAGGTAACTCTATGTGGTAAGACTTTTAGGGTAACCGAATATCTTATTTTAGAAATTACGGGTCTTAAGTTGTCTAGTCTGAAATAATATAGAGGGGTTGTCATGGCAAAAAACACTGCTAAAATGTACCCTAAGTCTAAGGTGGAAATAAAAATTCTTGTAAAATAGTCAGGTGATTTCCACCTGCGGGACCATATGAAGCTCTTTTAGGCTAAGGTTGCAAAAGTTATGATGCAATATTTTACCCTAGAGGGTCGGTATACTAGGGTTTACAATTTTCATTTCATGTTGATAAATCATTTCCACTACAATAGGAAAATCTCTTTTCCTTTTTTTCTTCTTAAGTCTTTGGAAAATAGTATTTTGGAGAACAGAAAGAATGCTGCTTTGCCTATCCTCCACGACAGGCTTATCCTGCTAATATATGAGCATGACAAGTTTAAGATGTAGGACAACCCTAAGGAAGAAGATTCGAACAGAGGCAAGAAAGGTAAAAGATCTTTTCCTTCTGAGAGAAAAACTCCTGGGAGTAAGAAGAAGGGGAGAGTCAATACTGGTGGTGAAGAGCATATCAAGATCCTCACAGAGGAGGAAGGCATGTGCACAGACAACGAAATAGAGGATAAGGAAAAGGATGTGAAAACAGAAAAAGGGGAAGCCTCTAAATTCCTTTCTGAGGAAATTGGAATGGAAATGGAGGAAGACAAAGAGGCCCTAGAGAAGGACTTATCTGGTTCCTCTAAAGAGAGTGAACAAGACAGTAAAGGTAGTTCTAAAGGAATGGAAATGGAGGACTAGGATAAAAATAACTCTAGGGATGACCTTATAGATGTGGAGGTGGAAAGACCTAATTCCCCTGCTAAGAATCTTAGTCAACATAGTCCAAAGACTAAAGAAAAGGGTATTTCTCATTCTACTGCTGTTCTGGTGAACAATGAAGAGTCGGTGTCTTTTGGGAAAGGGCTAATATGGATTTGCAGTTGAACACCTGGCTTCTGGAAGAGATAAGAGACATAAACGGAAAGTATGATGACCTCTAGGATAGGGTTAATAAGTTGGCCGTCCTGATTGCTAAATCTCTGCAAGAAGATGCAACCAAGGAAGATCAGGAGGAGAATTTGGAAAAAAGACTACTGGAGAAACTTGAGCTGAGGATTAATACCGTGGTTAACTTTTGCTAGTGTACAACTGAAAGCCGCATCCAGAGCATTGAAGAAACCCTCAGAAAAATGATGAAAAATAATTATGAGGGAATGAAAGTGATAGACATTAATCTCAGGGCTCTTCTTTCGGTGCTGGATGGGAACTCCAATACTATAGTGGTTGATATGGATAATACTGTTGATCCCAGCGTTGCTGGCCCAGGGACTCGTACAAGGGCAAGTGCCAAAAAAGTGAAACAGGGGAGCTCTAAAGATATTAAAGATCTCAAAGTTGCCATCAACAAATATAAATTCGTGATGGAGGAGTCTGCTGAGATCTTGAGGCAGGACTGATCTTGATTGCTGGGGCTAGTTTTCTGGTGTCGCCTTTTACTAGGGTGCTCTTGCTGGTGGGGTTCAATATGCATTATCTTATTTTCCCCCAGCTGTTGTATTTGATTTTGTCTGTTAGTCTTTTCTTTTTCTGCTATATGTCTATCTTTAGTATTTTGTAAATGGTTACTATTCCCTTAAAAAACTGCTTTAACCTTACTCAAAAACAAGTACTGTTGAGCCAAATATGCATAGAAAGCTAACTTTCCTGTTAATTTGTGGTGACTACTTACTAAAATTTTACCAAGACAACTAATAATCCCAATATTTTTTATTTGTCAAATTCATTTTTAATTATATTTTACACAACTGTAAACATTACCTAGATGCAATGAGTACTAAGTGGACCATAAATGCTTCTAAGGTATGGGTTTCTGCGAGCACTACTCATGAAATGTGGGTAAATGAACTTGATTAAAAAAAATTACAGTTGAATCTTGA
Source organism: Thuja plicata (assembly GCA_018584345.1). Classification (NCBI taxonomy): domain Eukaryota; kingdom Viridiplantae; phylum Streptophyta; class Pinopsida; order Cupressales; family Cupressaceae; genus Thuja; species Thuja plicata. Next base: position 864,333 of record MU224148.1, read on the forward strand.
TAAAATATTATAATTTGATATGCCTTGGAAAAATCCTTCTACTAGTCATTGGACGAGCTAAAATGGCTTAAAAATGAATGTTCATAGGG
>MU224148.1:865883-876196 GCA_018584345.1 Thuja plicata
AGGCATATCCAGTTAAACGAACCGCTGTAGCTTTTGCAATACCCCGGGTGGTCAACAGCCTCGGACGGAACTGATCATATTACACATGAATAACTAGTTCAGAACTACTGTTATCTAAGATTTTCCAATGCAAATAGTTGATATATTTTCATTCGGATCAACAATTAAAATATACTAATGTTGAATATTGAATTTGAAGAGAAGAATAATAAATATTACCGGAAGCTGCAGGCAACAACATCATGAGAAACACAACAAAAGCTATAAAGTTGAATGCCACTTGTCAACAGTTCTGTATTCCTAATTTTTCTTTCGTTGTAATATTGGGCAAATTCCCCCCGGAATCATGTTTCTTTAAAGATAATTTCCCTTATTTTTAAGCTTACAAATAAACGAACCAATCCCAATCCAATTTGGCTGGAAATTGTCATGATATAGTTTATGATATACTATAGAGATTAATCATCATTAAACTTCAAATGTTAAAGAGTTTGTTAAGTTATATCACCATAATTAGTGTGCTTTTAAAATATTAAAAATAAGTAATTTAAAATTAACTTTTTTACAATTTTTTTCACAGATAATAATAATACATAAGGTCTCCTTTGGTGCATGGCATTAACTTATCCAGAATAGGCCTAATTAATTAATTCTAAAAATGAAAGCTGGAATAAGCTATTCTCCGTCTGGATCCCATATTGTAGAATTGGAATAAGGATTATGTTTTATTTTTTTGAGTAATTTGAATAATATGTATTTTTAACTTTTGTACATATATACACATACACATATACACACATATACATGTGTATATACACACATGTATACACACATATATACACACATATATACACATGTGTGTGTATATACACACATGTATATACACATGTGTATATATACACATACATGTGTATATACATGTATGTGTATATATACACACACATATATACACACATGTATATACACATGTATGTGTATATATACACACACATATATACACACATGTGTATATATATACATACCCACATTAAAAAAAAAAAAGATTTCAAAAAGATTTCAAAATTTTTTTTAAAAAAAAATATTAATTTAAAAAAAAAAATTTGAATCCATATATAGCTTATTCTCGAATAAGAAATGAATTCCAGATTTAATTCAAAAAATACCACAAACAGAGAATTAAATTATAGGAGTCCACTTACTCTATCATAAATAAGAAATAAAATAGAAAAAAGAACATTGTTATCTTGTAGGCATTATTGATAAATGAAGAATAATGTTGGTGGTAAGTTTCTCCCATCTACCTTTTATTAATTAGTGAAAATATAATCACTTTTATCTCCATCTTAATATACATGCCTAATTATGACATTGCAATTTATACATTCAATTTTTATTTTCAATTATACAAATTGAGGATGCTTTTATAAGGACCACTTAAAAAGAGAGATGAGAGATATTTAATTCTTTAGCTATTTCTCACTTTTCACAACCTAATTTATTACTTTTTTCTTAACTTCATTTGTTTTGATAATGAATTGCAAAGCAACGATTAGAAGCAAGCTTGGTGTGAAATCTCAAAATTTTCTCATTGTTTCCATTTCTCTTACTCTTTATTATAAATATATATTTTGAATTGCTTGGACAAATTTAGGTCCCACTCTACCAAGGTTCTATTTTTTATTCTTAAAAATTCTTAAATTTCTCTCCAATGAAAGTCCCTTAAAGTATATTAAAATGGCCAATTTTCAATCACTATTCAACTGGGTGTTGAGGAGAGGAGGAAACCACTCAGAAAAGGGATATAAAAATATTCAAGTTGATTCTAAATTTTTTTAAATTAGTAAGATATAAGTGAGATTATTCTAATTAAAGTGGAAATTAATTAAAAATGAAAGATGAAAGACTAATGAAATATGTATGTCTTCTACATGAACAATCGATAAAATATTCTTATGCCAATATGTCGTTTGGTATGTCAAGATGAGGTGTAAAATTTCAAAGAACCTTAGATGCTTACTTTCAATTTATATCATGTCTTACATAAATTAGCAACATGGATCATCCCTCTGTCAATAACCTTCAAATAACAACACCCATCTCTAGTATTTCCTCGAACACTTCCAGCCATGTTCCATGTCCACTCACTTTTTTTTAATGTCTTACAATATAGCACAACTCCTTTTAAAAGGAAGTCAGATATTTATTTTTCCCTACATGTCAAACATTTATTTTGAGTTATGATTTTCCCTACAAAAGAACATGTAACTTGGCCTTTTTTAATTGCACAGATGAATTTATGACACACCATTATACATTTGTAACATATCTTTCTTTCAAGTTGTGTTTTAACCATGTTAGGAAAAAATTAGATACATAAATCTTTGTTTGCATATGCTGTGTCTTTTTAGTAAAACTCACTTAACTAAAATGCTCTTTTATATTTTTATTTTAGTGCGCACTAATTTTTTATTTTAGTTTTCACCATTAAATAAGGATCATATGAGTAGCTCGTGTTGGTTGGCAATATCTATATTAAACATAATTTTAATCTTCCAAACTTTAAAAATCAAGTAAAATGAAAGGTTTCCATTGTTGAAACAGTTATTGACAATCAATTGAACAAGTTAGAAGATCACTTGATCACTACAAATAATTGTAGTAGAATTTTTTTAGCGAAGGTAATAGTTTGAATCGACCATCATTCTAGAGCAAGTGGCTAGCTAAATATCAAAGAAAAAACATACATCTAATAAATAAACTTGCAATCAAATGATATATCTAAGGTGACTTGATTCTCATGTAACAAAAGTAAGGTGCAACAACCTAATAAATATTGGTGCAATAGATTAGTAGGTCCACTTTCCTTGCACCACTACACATTTTCAACAATTTCAATCCCATTCAAAAGTCAAAATGATATGTCTAGTACCACTTTTTCTAAAAACATACCATTCATGTATAGATGCAAGCATGTCATTAATTGAACATCCATATATAATTGTGAAGATGATGAGCATTCAAGCAGGAGAAGAGCATTAGGAGCTATGGGTTTAGGTGATGTAGAGGAAGATGGTGATTCACACAATAATAAAGATGATCCATATTATGTTTCACATGCCTTGGTTGAATGGGGTTTTGGATATGGTGAGGAGGGATTCCTTTTGATAGTGGGTAGAGGTGATGATTTTGCAGCCTGCTTGACAAAAGCTCCAACACAAAATATGTATCCCCTTTTGCAAAAACCAAAGAAATCTATCTTCAATTTACTCCATAATCACAAAGAGCTCTACCTTTATAGATAAGAAATGTGTACCTCATGTCTCCTCTTTTTCAATAGTGCTACTTGGTCATTATACGTCTAACAAAATTTCCTACTTTGAAATGAAGAGAATAATTTTTAGGTTCAATTTGTTTTGATGGGCTCATTTCTTAAGTTTCATTACCTAATTTTAGAGTACTAGAGCCTATTGGCCTCATGTAAGGTTGAGAGATACCCGTATTCTTCTGGCTTCTTCATTATTTTTTGATGTTACAAAGAATTCAGGTATTAAAAATGGGGGGTCTGATTCCTTGTCTAGTTTTCCCTTATTGCTCTCTTTCAAACCGCTATTTGAACTTGTTGTTGTTTCCATTATTTGAATAAGAATTCCTTGTCTTCCCTTCCATATCTAATGTGACCCTCCCTATGAAATAATTGGTAATATATGGGGCCATTTTCTAAAAGTGGATCCTAATACTATATATTTCTCCCATAGTTCTAACGTTAAAAATATTTTTGATGATTTTGAGCTCCTTAAACCATTTCCTACTCATATTTTTCTTTTGGTTGGTGAGTTGTTATGGAGACAAGGTCTGTACTACGAAGGGAACCCTTTTTAGTGCAAATAATATTTTTCTACAAGTTATTTGGCATGGTCTTGCCCCTAAGGTTCTCATAATCATTCTTCTCCTAACGTGAGGAAGAACCTTGATCGCTTCCATCTCACAATTTTCCTATTTCTTTAGATTTTGGGGAGAAGTATTGTATGGAATCGATTCCTCCCCCTTCTTCTTTATTTTTTATTTTGGAAGCTCACACCATTTTCTCATGTGGCACATCCTCAAAGCCCATTTTTTTTATTTGTCAAGCTTTGGCAAGCCAAATGTCTTAGATACCGCGTTAGAGCGATTCTCACATCCCATGATCATGACTATAGCACCTTCCATAGAGGAGATATAGACAATTATTCCACAAGTAAAATGATATGATATTGAGAATTTTTTAAAATGTAAAATACTATTCCCTATATAGAGAATATGGAGAAAAAGTGAGAGTATAGGAGGCACGTGTCTCAATGAGATATGAGAGTAGGTAAAACTACCCTGACATAAATACCAGTACCCTTTGCAAATACTAAATAATGAAAGCTAATATATCCCTATGTGGAGGTTAAGTAAGAGTAAATAATATTTACTCTAACAATAACGATCATCTAGATAACATAAAAATAGATAACCTGTATGATATAACTAAAATTTGATTAGAAAGTAACGCATTCTAGAACTAAGGACAATTGAATTATAAAATCATTCAAATAATAAAACCAATTTTTGGAAAGGGAGGTGACATATTGTAGATTATAGTTTAGAGATAAATTTGGAGTATTAAGACTCCAAATCACTTGGATGAACAATTTAAAAGGCATAGGAGAATTTATATTCTTAAGAGTGTATCCATATTTGAGCTATAGCTATGGCCTCTTGCTCCCTATTTTCAAATCATCATTTTCTACCCAGGATTATTGAGGGTTAATCGATGTCTAGCCTACAACCATATTGACAATAACTCCAACACAAAATATGCATCCCCTTTTGCAAAAAACTTAAAAACCATATCTTCGATTTACTCTAGAGACACAAAGGGCTCTTTTGTTATAGCTAACAAATGTGTACCTTGTGTCTCTTGGTCCAAAAATGGTACCTGGTAATTATGTGTCCGAAATTTTTTTTAACTTTGAAAGGAAGAGAATAATTTGTAGGTTCAATCACTTGTGGTGGGCTCACTTCTTGAGGTGGATTGTCTTATATAAAATCACTAGAGCCTAGTGGCCTTAGATAAGGTTGATAATTACCCATATTCTTGTAAATTCTTCAACATTTGTTGACTCTAATAAGGATTCAAACCAATTTTTTTACTATGGGTGATTGAAAATTGGGATCTGATGTCCTATCCCTTTTTCCCTTGTTTCTCTATTTCAACCCTCTAATTGAATCTTTTGTTATTTTTTCTATCTGAATAAGATTTCTTTCTTTTCCCCTCAATATTTTCTGAATCTACCTATGATACAATTGGTAATATATGGGGCCATTTTCTCAAAGTGGATCCCATTATTAGATATTTCTCCCATACTTCCTATGTTTAAAACACTTTTGATATTTTCAACCTCTGTAGACCACTTCCTACTTGTATTTATCTTATGTTGGGTGGTTTATTTTGGAGATAGAGTTTGTACCATGAATGGATCCCTTTCTAGTGCTTACAATATTTCTATATAATTCATTTGACATTTTCTCTCCTCTATGGTTATCATCATCATTATTCTCCTAATTGGTGGAAGAACGTTGACTGATAAATGAAGAATAATGTTAGTGGGTGGTAAGTTTCTTATGCCCTCCAAGCTCTCAAGAATAGTTCATGGATGACACTGTCCTTATGGGATCTTCCTCTGTTAAAGAAGCTATAGCTATCAAGAAATCTCTTGATTCTTACTCCTAAGCAACTGGTCAGTTAATCAACTAGGATAAAAGCTCCCTGTTCTTCTTCAACACTCCCCTGGATTGGCAAAGGAGAATGGCGACCATCCTAGGCTGTTTTATAGCTGTTCTCCCCTCAAGCTATATGGGTCTTCCATTGGTGAGTAAACCTCCTGATTCCTTCTGGATGACGATTGTGGACAAGTAATATAAAAAACTTGCTGGTTGGAAAGGATCCCTCCTCAGCAATGCTGGAAAATTTCTACTGCTTAAGAGCTCCCTCCAAAAACTCCCTATTTATGCCTTGAGTCTATTCAAACTTCCTCTAAGTATGCCTATACTATTGAGAAAATCTAGAAAAGAATTTTAAGGTCTGGAACTTAAGTTAAAGACATAATTCACCTTGTGGTTTGGGATAAAGTTTGCAAGCAGGTCAAACTTGGTGGTCTGGGTATCAGAAGAATTAAGGACATCAATTTGGCTCTCCTAGCTATGCAATGCTGGAGAACATTTGAAGGAGAGAAAGGTTGGACTAAAATTCTTAAGTCCAAGTATCTTTTTGACTCACCCTCTATTGATTCTTTCCTCTCTTCTCCAACTGTTGTTCAAGGTTCCGTGATTTGGAATAGAATTTTGAAGGCTAGAACCCTAGCAGCTAAAGGAGCCTGATGGAAAGTTGGCAATGGGCAGAAAATTAATTTTTGGGATGATCCATGGTTTAGAGATAAACCTCTAATCAGACCCTGGCATGGATAACTTTGCGGTCATGTGTAAAATCAGATTTGGTAGTAAATTTGTAGACTACTGGAGTGAAAATAAATGGTTAAACTTGAATGATATTGACCCCATCCTGAAAAATATTAACATGGATCTTTATCCCTGGGTCGTTAAAAATAATAAATAAGATAAGCTAATCTGGGCCCCTAATCCTAATGGTACCTTTTCTGTGGCCTCTGCCTACTTGATGATCAACCCAACAAAGGAAGAATCTAAAGGAGATAAGGTTTGGTTTACTTCTTTGATCCCTAAAATTAACTTCTTTTATTGGCTGTTTACTCATGACAAAATCCTAACTACTGAAAATCTTCTACTTCATTGTCAATTCACAAAGGATATTTGGAGGGTGGTGTTACAGCACTGGAAAGTTAGCTGGGTGTTCCCAAATACTATTCAAGACTTTCTATAACAATGGAGATCACCATTCCAACACCAATTGGGAAAACTTGTTTGGGATTATATAGGGCCTCATGTAATATGGACAATTTGGAAAGAAAGGAATAACAAGATATTTCGAGACAAAAATTCTACTCCTAGCTTGATTGGATCTAAAATTATCAATAGTGTTAATGAAAACACTAAAGTTGCAATCGAGCTAAAACCTAAGCTCTTGGAAGGGATTAATGATAAGGAGATCCTTCAGAATTGGGATGTCAACTCAAAATATAAAGCCCCTATTTCTCCTTGGGAATCTGCGATTTGGAGCTCTCCTCCTCCTGGATGGCTCAAAGTGAATTTTGATGGTGTGGCTAAAGGAAACCCTGGCAAAGCAGGATGTGGGAGCATAGCTATAAATTCTGAAGGAAAGTGTATTGCGGCCTCGGCTCATCCTATAGGATATCAAACAAGTCATATGGTCAAAGCTATGGTGGCCATTAATGCTTGTAAACTTGCTAAAATGAAGAATTGTTCTAAATTGTGGCTGGAAGGAGATTCATTGAATACAATAAATTGTATTAATGGTATATATCCTCCCTCATGGAATACTAGTCATATCTTTGATGAAATTAAAACTCTGATTGAGGGATTCGAAGTCACCTATGCCAGTCATGCATACAGAGAGACCAATTATATGGCTGACAGCCTGGCTAATGTGGGTGCTATGAGTGATGACGTTAGAGTCTGGAAAGGATATCAAGGATTAAATATTGATATCACTAATTTGGTAAAGTACGATAAAATCTAGCACAAACCCAGAAATATTCCACACAATGATGACAAGAAAGGGTAGTAATCAGAGTTGCCTTAATTTTGAGCTTCGCATGCACGACAACAAGTGCATTAATTATAACACTTATTGGAGAAGTGATATCATTTCTATTAATGGATGACATTTCACTATAATTCATTTACAAAAACCACATTTTGCTTTCACTCTGTCGTATTCTGATCTCTGGTTCTCTAGTAGCATAGGAGGTAAGCTAAAAAGGGAAGAACCATCGGTCTGCAAATGGTGGAAAGAAAAAGAAGTCTGGAAGAGACTTAGGCAAGGTGGGGTAATGGATTATATGGAGAGACTCCATGGAAATGATAAGGACATCTTGAAGGATTTTGTGGATAGTTGGGACAATGGCCAGGTAACTCTGTGTGGTAAGACTTTTAGGGTAACCGAAAATCTTATTTTAGAAATTATGGGTCTTAAGTTGTCTGGTCTGAAATACTATAGAGGGGTTTTCATGGCGAAAAAAATTGCTAAAATGTACCCTAAGTCTAAGGTGGAAAGAAAAATTCTTGTAAAACAGTCAGGTGATTTCTACCTGTGGGACCATATGAAACTCTTTTGGGCTAAGGTTGCCAAAGTTATGATGCAGTATTTTACCCTAGAGGGTCGGTATACTAGGGTTTACAATTTTCATTTCATGTTGATAAATCATTTCCGCTATAATAGGAGAATCTATTTTCCTTTTTTTCTTCTTAAGTCTCTGGAAAATAGTATTTTGGAGAACAGAAAGAATACTGCTTCACCTATCCTCCACAACGAGCTTATCCTGCTAATATATGAGCATGCCAAGTTTAAGATGCAGGAAAACCCTAAGGAAGAAGATTTGGACAAAGGCAAGAAAGGTAAAAGATCTTTGCCTTTTGAGAGAAACACTCCTGGGAGTAAGAAGAATGGGAGAGTCAATACTGGTGGTGAAGAGCATATCAAGATCCTCATGGAGGAGGAAGGCATGTGCATGGACAGCGAAACAAAGGCTAAGGAAACGGATGTGAAAATAGAAAAAGGGGAAGCCTCTAAATTCCTTTCTGAGGAAACTAGAATGGAAACGGAGGAAGATACAAAGGCCCTAGAGAAGGACTTATCTGGTTCCTCTGAGGAGAGTGAAAAATATAGTAAAGGCAGTTCTGAAGGAATGGAAATGGAGGACCAGGATAAAAATAACTCTAGGAATGACCCTACGAATGTGGAGGTGGAAAGACCTAAATCCCCTGCTAAGAATCTTAGTCAACCTAGCCCGAATACTAAAGAAAAGGGTATTTCTCATTCTACCCCTGTTTTGGTGAACTACGCGGAGTCGGTGTCTTTTGGGGGAAGGACTTTGAAAGATGACAAGGCTATGGGGTCTGAGGATAATAACAAAGGTAAAGGTAAAACTGGGGATAGTCATGGAAATGAGACTGACAAAACCCAAGATCCCTACAGGTTTACTCAAGTTGTTAGGGAAAGGGCTGATATGGATCTGCAGTTGAACACCTGGCTTCTGGAAGAGATAAGAGATATCAACGAAAAGTATGATGACCTCCAGGATAGGGTTAATAAGTTGTCCATCCTGATTGCTAAACCTCTGCAAGAAGATGCAACCAAGGAAGATCAGGAGGAGAATTTGGAAAAAAGACTACTGGAGAAACTTGAGCTGAGGATCAATACCGTGGTTAACTTCTGCCAGCGTACAACTGAAAGCCACATCCAGAGAATTGAAGAAACCCTCAAAAAAATGATGAAAAATAATTATGAGGGAATGAAAGTGACAGACATTAATCTCAGGGCTCTTCTTTCTGTGCTGGATGGGAACTCTAATACTATTGTGGTTGATCTGGATAATACTGTTGATCCCAGCGTTGCTGGCCCAAGGACTTGTACAAGGGAAAGTGCCAAAAAAGTGAAATAGAGGAGCTCTAAAGATATTAAAGATCTCAGAGATACCATCGACAAATATAAATTCATGATGAATGAGTCTGCTGAGATCTTGAAGCAGGACTGATCTTGATTCCTAGGGGTTGGTTTTCTGGTGTCGCATTTTTCTAGGGTGCTCTTGCTGGTGGGGTTCAATATGCATTATCTTATTTTCCCCCAGCTGTTGTATTTGATTTTTTCTGTTAGTCTTTGCTTTTGCTGCTATATGTCTATCTTTAGTATTTTGTAAAGGTTTACTGTTCCCTTCAAAAACTGCTTTAACCTTACTCGAAAACAAGTATTGTTGAGCCAAATATGCATAGAAAGCTAACTTTCCCGTTAATTTGTGGTGACTACTTACTAAAATTTTACCAAGACAACTAATAATCCCAATATTTTTGATTTGTCAAATTCATTTTTAATTATATTTTACACAACTGTAAACATTACTTAGATGCAGTGAGTACTAAGTGGACCATAAATTCTTCTAAGGTATGGGTTTGTGTGTACACTACTCATGAAATGTGGGTCAATGAACTTGATTAAAAAAAATTACAGTTAAATCTTGATAAAATATTATAATTTGATATGCCTTGGAAAAATCCTTCTACTAGTCATTGGACGAGCTAAAATGGCTTAAAAATGAATGTTCATAGGGATCAACACTTGTTGAAAATTTTGCAAATGA
>MU224148.1:922464-933847 GCA_018584345.1 Thuja plicata
AAAGAAAATTGCTATCTTATAGCCCTTATTGATAAATGGAGAATAATGTTAGTGGGTAGTAAGTTTCTCCCATTGCTTTTATAAGGACAACTTAAAAAGAGAGATGAGAGATATTTAATTCTTTAGCTATTTCTCACTGTCCAGTACTATATCTCTTTCAACAACCTTAATTTATAATTTTTTTCTTAACTTCATCTGTTTTGATAATGAATTGTAAAGCAAAAATTAGAAGCAAGCTTGGTTTGAAATCTCAAAATTTTCTCATTATTTCCATTTCTCTTAATCTTTATTATAAATATTTATTTTTAATTGCATGGACAAATTCAGCTCCCACTCTACCAAGGTTCTATTTTTTATTCTGAAAAATTCTTAAATTTCTCTCCAATGAGAGTCCCTTAAAGTATATTAAAATGGCTTATTTTCAATCACTATTCAACTGGGTGTTGAGGAGAGGAGGAAACCACTTAACAAAGGGATATAAAAATATTCAAGTTGATTCTAAATTTTTTTAAATTCGTAAGATATAAGTGAGATTATTCTAATTAAAGTGGAAATTAATTAAAAATGAAAGATGAAAGACTAATGAAATATGTATGTCTTCTACATGAACACATTCTTGATGAGACAATTTTTTTTAACTACAACCAAATATGGTTTAAAACGGATTATCAATCTAAGAAACTCTTCATGCTAACAAATCGATAAAATATGCTTATGCCAATATGTCATTTGGTATGTCAAGATGAGGTGTAAAATTTCAAAGAACCTTGGATGCTTCCTTTCAATTTATATCATGTCTTACATAAATTAGCAACATGGATCATCCCTCTCTCAATAACCTTCAAATAACCACACCCATCTCTATTCTTTCCTCATACACTTCCAGTTGTGTTCCATGTCCACTCACTTTTTTTTTATGTCGTACAATATAGCACAACTCCTTTTAAAAAGAAGTCTAGATATTTATTTTTGCCTACATCTAAAACATTTCTTTTGAGCTATGATTTTCCCTACAAAAGAAGATATAACTTGGCCTTTTTTGATTGCACAGATGAATTTATGATTTTTCCGACAAAAGAAGATATAACTTAACCAAAATGCTCTTTTATATTTTTATTCCAGGTATATTTTAGTGCACACTAATTTTTATTTTACTTTTTTCCATTAAATAAGGATCATATGAGTAGCTCATGTTGGTTGGCAATATCTATATTGACCATAATTTTAATTTTCCACTTTAAAAATCAAGTAAAATGAAAGGTTTCCATTGTTTTTGATAGAAAAAGTAGCAAGAGGGTGCTGGCCCGTGGAATAGAGGACTAGTAGCACATTAATAGCATATTAATGGAACTAGTCAAAGTTAAAAGTGATTTAGCAGGATATCACAAACACCAAATCTAGTTCTGCCTCTATCAAAAACAAAAGTAATAATTCTACTCCAAATGATTAAACTAGAGTAATTGCTATCAACAGTAGCATCATAAGTATTGTCAATAAGCCTCGTAGGGCTCAACCAAACCAAAATAACAAACTTAAAATTAACCCCAAACATAGAACAAGGGAATCAAGGGTCAAGCCTAGCCAAAATAACCTAAACCATAGGTAGCAGCATTAATTCTTCCCTCCCAGCTGTTTAGATAGTAGGGTTCTCGCCCACTCCTCCCGGAGGAATAGGAACAGATCCTTGTTATCTCGTCCTCTTCCAATTTTCCATCAGCCAGCTTTTCCTACACATTATAAAGGGTCGTCACCGAGGCATGCATAACCTTCAGTGTAAATTTGTTAGTCCTCATGCAGTGGTTCATCAGGTCCTGCATATTCTTCTTAATCTCGACAATTTCTTTGTCAATAATCACAAACTTTCTTTTAAGGGTGCCTGTGAAATTGCATTTTTGCTCCATGCCAGAGGAGAGAGGTTTATCTTGGGGATCATGGTGGGGGTTTTGGGGTGGGGTGGGATTCTTGGGGGTTACCGTAGCTGTCTGGGGTTTGGTCAGGGGATTATTACCTGTCGGGCTCATATAGCCTTCCGAGGAATCATTTCTGGAGTTTAAGGAGTGGGAGACATTTTTCGTCAGGGAGAGCTCCTTGGAGGGCGTTTCCAACATCTTGATTTTGCATTGTTCCTTGGATATTCTATTAGACCTCCTAGGGCCAGAACCTCTTAGGTCCACCTCCAAATTGACATGGGTTTGCATCATTTTCTATTTTTTGGGGTTGTAATCCATCTCAGGAGTGCTGTCAACCCCTTTCCCTTCAATGTAATCCATGGAGTCAGAAACATATGAATCCTCCTGGCCTTCCTTCTTATAGGTGGGAATCTTAATACTTTTTTTACGGGTTTTTTTCTCCGACTTCAAAGGCCCTTGAGTGATACGGATGGACTGGGAGGAGGAATTGGTGGTCTTTTCAGCTTTTTTAGAGGGCTTCTCCTGGGGCATCATCTGAATAATTAGAGGGGGTTGGGGTGCCAGGCATATGGCTTTGTGAAACTAGAAAAGATAGAGGAGGAGGCCTTGGTGGAGGATAGCTCTGTTAGGGTTGCTTTTGATATCAAGGGTATTACTTTCTATAGAGTGCAGAAGATAAAATGGTATGGAAATTAAATCTTTGTTCCTAATATGATTCAGGAAAGGTAAGTGGTAGTTGTAAAACACCATGAACTTACCTTCAAGCGTGAAATACTTTATGATAATGAAACAAATTTTTGGCTAGAAGTCTGGTAGCTCTTCTCTGTTGAAACCCCCCTGTTTCCTGACCAGCAGCTCCCCATCTTTGAAAAATTGTTTTAGGCTGGTAGGGTCGGCAGTCTGACTAGTATTTTTGTACTTTCTCCCCACCATAGAGAGCCCCATAGTCTCTGTGATGACCTCCTCATTGAGCTGGAAGTGAATGCCCCCAACCGAGACACTTTTGTTGTTCCAGGAGGAAAAAAACTATTTAGATATTCTCTCATCATGTCCTCCTTTCATGTGTTCCATGAAACCCCAAATTCTGGTTTCCTTGCAATAATGGGTGACCAGTGAATCAAAAGTAAAGGCTTCATCAATATTATCAGGTTTGATACAGAGAACATTAGCCCCCATATCAAAGGTCTTCTCTTTAAGCGTTGGAATATCTTTGGGGTCTGAGAGCCGACTGTTGTTGTAGGCCATATAAAACCACTCTCTTTTACAAATCCATTTCAAAAAAAGCTTATACATAACCTGCCGATTTTGATAATTTTGGAGAACGGGCTCTATACTGTCAAATCTAATGGATCTCCAGGTAACATAAATAGTAATAATAGCATTACTACCATTAATAGCCAAAAATGCCTTTTGACATTGACAACGATCACTCCACATAAACAAAAGGTAATGATGGAACTTTATGGGAATTTGAGTTTTGCCTTTCATAATCACACAAATTACTTGAATACGCCAACATGTGATCGAGGAGGGGTTCATAATAAATAAGCTAGCCTGACCCATTTTAGACTATAGTATTCATTTATCCCTTGATGATTTGCTGAGTCATCAGAGGTAAATCACCAACTAACATCCAACTATTTAGTTTGGTTTGTTTTAGAACAATTGCTACCAATGAGTCAGCAACCGAGTTTCCCTCTCTGTAGGTATGGCCTATAGACATATGTTGGAAGCTCTCAAGAAGCTCGTAGATCTCCAAAATGATAGGTCTAGCCCACCACCCCGCACCAGCTCCACTCTTGACTGCCTCTATTATCACTTTGGAATCCCCCTCAATTCCCAGCTATCTGAAGTTCATCTATTTTGTAATTTTAATCCCCCAGAGAAGTGCAGTCCCTTCCGCCTGGGTGACAGTATAGTTATTGATTGGTCCCGCATAAGCCAGAAGGCAAGTGCCATGGTGATCTCTGAGCACTCCTCCCCCACCGTGCCCAAGATTGTTAACTGCCCCATCAAAGTTTAATTTTATCCTGCCTCTAGGAGGGGCAGTCCATTTGGTAGCTTTTTTGGCAGTCTTTTTAGTATTGTCAAACCTGGAGAACCCACTCAGGAGGTTCCAGTGTTCAACTATCTTAGCTTCCCAAGAAGTAGGAGGGCTGGATGGGAGCTTCCATTTAGCCATCCTGACATTTTCACTCAGGAGCTTAGTTCTGATAAGGAGACAGGTTTCAGGTTGGATGCCTGTCTCCCTGAAGATCCTATTGTTTCTTTCCTTCCAGATGGACCAGCATATGTGCGGGGGAAGCATATGCCAGAGGAGTTGGAGTAGAGGGTGGTTTGAGGGGGATCTCCAGTTAATGAATTGGTGAACCTCGCCGCCCAGGGCCCATGAGATACCCAATCTGTCAAAAATTCCTTGCCACATGCTAGTAGCATAGTCACAGTGGATGAAGAGGTGGTTTACTGTCTCTTCCACCTTCTCACAGAGGACACATCTATTTTCCATTGAGAAGCCTCTTTTAGTAAGATTATCTTGGTTTAGGATCTTACCGTGCATTAGGGTCCACCAAAAAAAGTTTATTTTAGGCATGAGCTGGGAGATCCACACCTTCTTCTAGTCCCCTGGGTTGCTCTCCTCCTTAAGAAGTAGGTTATAAGAAGAACTAACTATGAAAGCACTAGTCTGGGTGGGGGTCCAAATAATAGAGTCATCAACCTCAAAAATTTTGATACTAGTCAGGATGTCCATAAGATCCTTGGCTATGTGTTGCAGGTCCAGTCTGTCCCTTAATTGATTAGGTAAGTCAGCCCAAACTCTTCCGTTGGTGTAGTTGGAAGCTCTAAAACCCAAGCTAGATTGAAGGTAGTCCATAAGTGGTTTGAAGAAAGGTTTCCATTGTTGAAACAGTTATTGACAATCAATTAAACAAGTTAGAAGATCAATTGATCACTACAAATAATTGTAGTAGAATGTTTATATCAAAGGTAATAGTTTGAATCAACCATCATTCTAGAGCAAGTGTATAGCTAAATATCAAAGAAAAAATTTACATCTAATGAATAAATTGCAATCAAATGATATCTCTATGGTGACTTGATTCTCATGTATCAAAAGTAACGTGAAACAACCTAATAAATATTGGTAAAATAGATTAGTAGGTCCACTTTCCTTGCACCACTACACCTTTGCAACAATTTCAATCCCATTCAAAAGTCAACATGATATGTTTAGTCCCACTTTTTCTAAAAACATACCATTCATGTATAGATGCAACCATGTCATGAATTGAACATCCATATATAGTTGTGGAGATGATGAGCATTCAAGTAGGAGGAGAGCATCAGGAGCTAGGGGTTTAGGTGATGTAGACGAAGATGGTGATTTAAACAATAATAAAGATGATCAATATTATGTTTCACATGCCTTGGTTGAATGGGTTTTTCGATATGGTGACGAGGGATTCCTTTTGATAGTGGGTAGAGGTGATGATTTTGCGGCCTGCTTGACAAAATCTCCAACACAAAATATGTATCCCCTTTTGCAAAAACCTAAGAAATCTATCTTCAATTTTCTCCATAATCACAAAGAGCTCTTCCTTTATAGCTAAGAAATGCGTACCTCATGTCTCCTCTTTTGCAATAGTGCTACTTGGTCATTATATCTCTAACAAAACTTCCTACTTTGAAAGGAAGAGAATAATTTTAAGGTTCAATTAGTTTTGATGGCCTGACTTCTTGAGTTTTTTATCTAATTTTAGAGTACTAGAGCCTACTAGCCTCATGTAAGGTTGAGAGATACCCGTATTGTTATGGCTTCTTCATTATTTTTTGACTGTACTAATAATTCAGGTATTAAAAATGGGGGGTCTGATGTCCTGTGTATTTTTACCTTGTTGCTCTTTTTCAAACCGCTATTTGAACTTGTTGTTTCCATTATTTGAATAATAATTCCTTGTCTTCCCTTCCATATCTAATGTGACCCTCCCTATGAAATAATTGATAATATATGGGGCCATTTTCTAAAAGTGGATCCTAATACTATATATTTCTCCCATACTTCCAACGTTTAAAATATTTTTGATGATTTGGAGCTCCTTAAACCATTTCCAACTCGTATTTTTCTTTTGGTGGGTGAGTTGTTATGGATACAAAGTCTATACTATGAAGGGATCCCTTTTTAGTGCAAATAATATTATTCTAAAAGTCATTTGTCATGCTCTCACCCCTAATGTTCTCATCCTAATTCTTCTCCTAAAATGAGGAAGAATGTTGATCACTTCCATCTCACAATTTTTCCTATTTCTTTAGATTTTGGGTAGAAGTATTGTATGGAATCGGTGCCTCCCCGTTCTTCTTTATTTTCTATTTTGGAAGCTCACACCATTTTCTCATGTGGCACATCCTCAGACCCCATTTTTTATTTGTCAAGCTATGGAAAGCCAAATGTCTTAGATATCATGTTAGAGCAATTCTCACATCCCAGGATCATGACTATAACACCTTCCACAGAGGAGTTATAGACAATTATTCCACAAGTAAAATGATATGATATTGAGAATTTTAAAAAATGTAAAATGCTCTTTCGTATATAAAGAATATGGAGAAAAAGTGAGAGTATAGGAGACACGTGCGTCAATGAGATATGAGAGTAGGTAAAACTACCCTGACATAAATACCAATACCCTAGGCAAATACTAAATATTGAAAGCTAATATATCCCTATGTGGAGGTTAAGTAAGAGTAAATAATATTTACTCTAACAATAACCATCATCTAAATAACATAAAAATAGATAACCTATATGATATAAATAAAATTTGATTAGAAAGTAATGCATTCTAGAATTAAGGACAATTGCATTATAAAATCATTCAAATAATAAAACCAATTCTTGAAAAGGGAGGGGACATTGTAGATTATAGTTTAGAGATAAATTTTGAGTATTAAGACTCCAAATCATGTGGGTGAAAAATTTAAAAGGTATAGGAGAATTTATATTCTTAAGAGTGTATCCATATTTGAGCTATAGCTATGGCCTCCTGTTACCTATTTAAAAATCATCATTTTCTACCCAAGATTATGAGGGTTAACAGATCTCTAGCCTGCAACCCTATTGACAATAACTCCAACACAAAATATGCATCCCCTTTT
Source organism: Thuja plicata (assembly GCA_018584345.1). Taxonomy (NCBI): domain Eukaryota; kingdom Viridiplantae; phylum Streptophyta; class Pinopsida; order Cupressales; family Cupressaceae; genus Thuja; species Thuja plicata. Next base: position 929,526 of record MU224148.1, read on the forward strand.
GCAAAAAACTTAAAAACCATATCTTTGATTTACTCTAGAGAGACAAAGTGCTCTTTTGTTATAGCTAAGAAATGCGTACCTTGTGTCTCTTTTGTTCCAAAAATGGTACCTGGTAATTATGTGTCTGACAAAATTTTGTGCTTTGAAAGGAAGAGAATAATTTGTAGGTTCAATCACTTCTGGTGGGCTCACTTCTTGAGGTGGATTGTATTATATAAACGAACTAGAGCCTAGTGGCCTTAGATAAGCTTGACAATTACATGTATTCTTGTAAATTATTCAATATGTGTTGACTCTAATAAGGATTCAAACCGATTTTTTTAATATGGGTGATTGAAAATTGGGATCTGATGTCTTATCCCTTTTTCCCTTGTTTCTCTATTTCAAACCTCTAATTGAATCTTTTGTTATTTTTTCTATCCGAATAAGATTTCCTTCTCTTCCCCTCAATATATTGGTGACTCTACCTATGATACAATTGGTAATATATGGGGCCATTTTCTCAAAGTGAATCTTGTTACTAGATATTTCTCCCATACTTCCTATGTTTAAAATACTTTTGATAATTTCAACCTTTGTAAACCACTTCCTACTTGTATTTCTCTTATGTTGGGTGGGTTATTTTGCAGATAGATTCCGTACCATGAATGGATCCCTTTCTAGTGCTTACAATATTTCTATATAATTCATTTGACATTTTCTCTCCCCTATGGTTATCCACATCATTATTCTCCTAATTGGTGGACGAAAGTTAATTGTTGCCATCTCATTGTTTTTCCTATTTCTTCAAATTTTGGGTAGAAGACTTGGGTGGAATCAGTGCCTCCTCCTTCTTGATTATCTATTTAGGTAGCTCACACCCTTTTTCTTTCTCATAGTGCATGTGTTGTGACCTCTTTTTCTAGTTTCTCGAGCTCTGTCCTCATCCTTTATATAGTTCTTGACTCTCTATCACTAAGCTATTGTGTTCCCTCCCAAAATTTGGTTTCTCATTTAGGAGATAAATCTTTTTTTTTTTTTTTGTCTCTAATGGTTCATCAAGAATCAGTCAATTATTTTCTCTTGGAAAATATGCTTCCTCTTAGACTTATGGAACCTATAAGAAGAAGAACCAATCTCTTACAAATAATAAGATTGTTCCAATGGGACTAGTCTCAACATGTAAAAAATACCATAACTTTGAAAGAGATGGATGAGCTTTAAATTAGGGTCGATAATCAAGGACCTTTGTTAGAGAACAGGTTGGGGACCTCTACGAGTTGATTTAGTTAAAAGAATAAAATAAATGAATATTGTATTCCCATACTAATGTTTAAAAAATGATGATCAGGTTAATAGGAAGATGTAAGAGATTGTCAATTTCATTAAGTAGACGATTCATAGGAAATTCAGATCTCACCAGATTCTACAAGATGAACTTGAACAAAGGTGGGAAAAAGGAAGATGAAAGAAATGACATAGAAGGTATGAGGGAGATGGAAGGTCCTTCTACACATTGTGACATTGATATACTTTTTTTTTCATCCTATTCTAGGTCACAATTAGACTGAAATTAATGATTTGAAGTATTATTTATTGGTCTACATCTTGATATAGATTTATGATTATTCCACTAAATTAATAATAAGAATTATTCCTTTTAACATGACACCTTTCTATGGTACCAAAAATATAAGAGCAAACATATTTTTTGAGCATGCTGCCAGTTTGAAGTTTGCATTTCTATAAGAGCATCAGGGGTTTGATCCCTGTAATATTCCCTTCCCTCCGTGATGACCCTTCTATCATTCATGGGTATAGAATTAATATTGGCTCCTTTTTTTGTGTTTGTGCCTCATCTCGATGTTGTTTATTCATGGATGTGGCTTAGGGTTTATATATGCCTCTCAGATATGTATAGTTTAGGGCTTTGTGCAGTAGTGGGGAACTCTTACCTTTTGATCCTTCTTGGGTCCTTGCCTTGTTTTGGGTCATCGAAGAGCCTTCTAGCCCTCTTCCTATGTGTGCATCCCATACCCTTCCTAGGGCTTTATGCTATTTTGTTGGCCGCTCTTTGTTCTCTTCACTATTTATGCTTTGTGGTTTCTGCATGGCCATGTGTGGGGGTAAATTGGTTGGGTTTTCTTTAATTTTGTGTTTTAATCCTTTCTTCTACTATCCTTTTGTGCTTGATCATTCTATTGTTTTTTGGGGTTTAAGTGGCTTTGGTTTTCTTTTCTAGTGCCCATTATTTTATGTGGGTTGTTCATATATTATGGGTTCTATCTTGTAAGGCCAGTTATATGGGAGCGTCTGACCCTGTTGTGGTAGGTTTCTTTGATCTGACTAAGATGTTGGATTTGATTAATTTTCTATGGTTTTCCTCTTTAAATTTTATTATTGAGGAGACAACCTATCATATGGAGGTGGTTTTGGGATTTGGAAAGAGGATAATTGTGGCATATTATGGTTTTCTCCCAGTTGTTACGAAATAATGTTGCTGAGGTGGTCTCTCATTCCCTTATCAATGACTCACTTATCTACAACTCCTATAGAGGTGGGATACTATAATATGAAGATGACATGGGATTTTTATTGTATTTTTAGGGCATGTAAGTCGATGAAATTGTTTGTAAACTTCAGAGCAGTTTTAGAATCTAGTTAAAACCCTCTTGGTTGGTTTGGGGATCCTTTCTTAATCCCATGGGCCACTTCTTGAGGTAGACTTCTTCTAATTTTGAGAACAATTTTGAGATGTTCTTTTATACCAGATAGTTGTAGAATATTTGCTTCTCCTCACCTTTTGTATGAACTAGATGGTTCATAGTAAATGTTAAAGGTTTTAGGGTGTCTTTGAATAATTGGATCTTCTTTTGAGGAGTGAGCCTCTTTCATTGAATAAGAGTGTCTGGTATAAGGTTCAGAGTTCTTTCGAAACTCCTCTATTTTTCAAATATAATCTTGTGAGTTTATCACTCTTCTTTTGTTGTCTGTCTTGATGTTATAGTGTTCAGGTTGGTCCTCCCTTTGTCATGTCCACTTTCTGTTCCATGGGTCCAGGCCCTTTCCTTCTCGACTTTAATAAGAACATTACACCTCATTTATATCCATATGAATAGAAATTTAAAGCCAAGGTATTTCCAGGAAATGTAGGATTTAGACATTGGTAGCTTAGAAAAAGTTCTTCTTTATCTCCAATGTCAGTGGTTAAAAAAAAGGATGAGTCAAGAGTGCACAAAATATAAGGAGATGAAAAAAAAAACTATTCTGAAGGATAAGATTCCTATTCTTTTTATTGATGAATTGAATGGTGAATTTTTAACTAAGTTAGATTTGTATTCATATTATCATAAAATTCAATTAAAGGATGAGGATTCATAAAAACTACTTTTAGAACAAAGAGGGTCATAATAAATGTTTATTTATGCTATTTGGTCTCACAAAGTGCCATCAAATTTTCAACGGTGTCACACCAATTTTTGTAAATTTTTGTTGGTATTCTTTGGTGGTATATTCCTCTATAGTTCAAATTATTTGTAGCATGGGGAATAAAACTTGTACATAGATAATCTTATGATCCCCAATTAAATAGAAAAATAAAATTTATAAATAAATCTTTCAAATTATATCTAGGTTTATTTTCCTTTGAAAAACAAATATAGATCAATTCCATAGTGAGAGGAGAGACATGTGTGTTTGTGTGTGTGTGTGTGTGTGTGTGTGTTCTAAACCTTAGAAAAAGATGTCACTTAACTAATAGAAGGGTTCATGAAGTTTGAACATAAATTTATTTTCGTGCAAACCTTAAAAATAAATGTCACTTAAAAAATATAAGGGTTCATGACATTTGAGCCTAGTTTCTTAAGCCCCCTTAAAGTTGTCTGCTAGATTCGATTTGTAGCTTATATGTTAGAACTTCTACCCTCTTCCAAAGTTCATCGTATATCTTGAGAATATTGAGATAAAGGGAGAGTATAGGGGGCATGTGTCTCAATGAGATATGAGAGTAGGTAAAACTACCCTGAAATAAATACCAATACCATTAGAAAATACTAAATAATGAAAGCTAATATATCCCTATGTGGAGGTTAAGTAAGAGTAAATAATATTTACTCTAACAATAACCATCATCTAAATAATATAAAAATAGATAACCTATATGATATAACTAAAATTTGACTTGAAAGTAACACATTCTAGAATTAAGGACAATTGTATTATAAAATCATTCAAATTATAAAACCAATTCTTGAAAAGGGAGGGGACATATTGTAGATTATAGTTTAGAGATAAATTTGGAGTATTAAGACTCCAAATCACTTGGGTGAAAAATTTAAAAGGCA
>MU224148.1:934029-944784 GCA_018584345.1 Thuja plicata
GTGTCTCTTTTGTTCCAAAAATGGTACCTGGTAATTATGTGTCCACAAAATTTTGTACTTTGAAAGGAAGAGAATAATTTGTAGGTTCAATCACTTGTGGTGGGCTCACTTCTTGAGGTGGATTGTCATATATAAAATCACTAGAGCCTAGTGGCCTTAGATAAGGTTGAAAATTAGATGTATTCTTGTAAATTCTTCAACATTTGTTGACTGTAATAAGGATTCAAACCAATTTTTTTACTATGGGTGATTGAAAATTGGGATCTGATGTCTTATCCCTTTTTCCCTTGTTTCTCTATTTCAAACCTCTAATTGAATCTTTTGTTATTTTTTCTATCTGAATAAGATTTCCTTCTCTTCCCCTCAATATTTGGTTACTCTACCTATGATACAGTTGGTAATATATGCGGCCATTTTCTCAAAGTGGATCCCGTTACTAGATATTTCTCCCATTCTTCCTATGTTTAAAATACTTTTGATAATTTCAACCTCTGTAAAACACTTCCTAGTATTTATCTTATGTTGGGTGGGTTATTTTGGAGATAGAGTCCATACCATGAATGGATCCATTTCTAGTGCTTATAATATTTCTATACAATTCATTTGACATTTTCTCTCCACTATGGTTATCGTCATCATTATTCTCCTAATTGGTGGAAGAATGTTGACTGCTGCCATCTCATTATTTTTCCTATTTCTTCAAATTTTTGGTAGAAGCCTTGGGTGGAATCAATACCTCCTCCTTCTTCTTGATTGTCTATTTTGGTAGCTCACGCCATTTTTCATTCTCATATGGCACATATTGTTACCTCTTTTTCTAGCTTCTCAAGCTTTGTCCTCATCCTTTATATAGTTCTTGACTCTCTATCACTAAGCTATTGTGTTCCCTCCCAAAATTTGGTTTCTCATTTAGGAGATTAATTTTTGTTTTCCCTCTAATGATTCATCAAGAATTGGTCAATTATTTTCTCTTGGAAAATATGCTCCCTCATAGACTTATTGATCCTATAAGAAGAAGAACCAATCTGTTACAAATACTAAGATTATTCCAATGGGACTAGTCTCAACACGTAAAAAATACCATAACTTTGAAAGAGATGGATGAGATTTAAATTAGGGTGGATAATCAAGGGCCTTTATTAGGGAGCAGGTTGGGGACGTCTATGAGTTGATTCCCTTAAAAGAATAAAATAAATGAATATTGTATTCCCTTACTAATGTTTAAAAAATGATGATCAGGTTAATAGGAAGATGTAAGAGATTGTCAATTTCATTAAGTAGATGATTCATAGGAAATTCAGATCTCACCAGATTCTACAAGATGAACTTGAACACAGGTGGGAAAAAGGAAGATGAAAGAAATGACATAGAAGGTATGAGGGAGATTGAAGGTCCTGCTATACACTATGACATTGATATACTTGTTTTTTCTTCCTATTCTAGGTCACAATTAGACTGACAATGACGATTTGAAGTATTATCTATTGGTCTAAATCTTGATATAGATTTATGATTATTCCACTAAATTAATAATAAGAATTATTCCTTGTAACATGACACCTTTCTATGGTACCAGAACTGTAAGAGGAAACCTTATTTTGGAGCATGCTGCCAGTTTGAAGTTTGCATTTCTCTAAGAGCATCAGAGATTTGATCCTTGTCATTTTCCCTTCCCTCCATGATGATCCTTCTATCATTCATGGGTGTAGAATTTATATTGGCTCCTTTTTTTGTGTTTGTTCCTGGGCTCGATGTTATTTATACATGGTATTTACTTAGGGTTTATATATGCCTCTTGGACATGTACAGTGTAGGGCTTTGTGTAGTAGTAGGGAACTCTTACCTTTTGATCCTTCTTGGGACCTTGCCTTGTTTTGGGTCATGGAAGAGCCTTCCATCCCTCTTCCTATGTGAGGTTCCCATACCCTTCCTAGGGCTTTATAATATTTTTTTGGACGCTCTTTATTCTCTTCACTATTTGTGCTTTGTGGTTTCTGTATGGCCATGTGTGGGGGAAAATTGGTTGGGTTTTCTTTAATTTTGTGTTTTAAGCCTTTCTTCTACTATCCTTGTGTGCTTGATCATTTTGTTGTTTTTGGGGGTTTATGTGGCTGTGGTTCTCTTTTCCAGTGCCCATTATTTTATGGGGGTTGTTCATATGTTATGGGTTCTATCTTGTAAGGCTAGTTATATGGGAGAGTCTGATCCTGTTATGGTAGGTTTCTTTGATTTGACAATGATGTTGGCTTTGATTAATTTTCTATGGTTTTACTCTTTCAATTTTATTATTGAGGAGACAACCTATCATATGGAGGTGGTTTTTGGCTTTGGAAAGAGGCTAATTATGGCTTATTATGGTCTTCTCCTAGTTGTCATGCAATAATGTTGCTGAGGTGGTCTCTCATTCCCCTATCAATGACTCACTTATCTAAAAATCCTATAGAGGTGGGATACTATCATATGAAGATGACGTGTGATTTTTCTTGTATTTTTTGGGCTTGTAGGTGGGTGACATTTTTTGTAAATTGCAGAGCAGTTTTGGAATCTACTTAAAACCCTCTTGGTTGGTTTGGGGATGCTTTCTTAACCCCATGGGCCTCTTCTTGAGGTAGACTTTCTCTAATTTTGAGATCCATTTTGAGATTTTCTTTTATAACAGATGGTTGTAGAATATTTGTTTCCCCTCCCCTTTTGTATGAATTAGATGGTTCATAGAAATTTAGAAGGTAAAAGGTTTTAGGGTGTTGTGAAATAATTGGCTCTTCTTTTGAGGAGTGAGCCTCTTTCATTGAATAAGAGTGTCTGGTAGAAGGTTCAGAGTTCTTTCGAAACTCCTCTATTTTTCAAATATAATCTTGTGGGTTTAATCATCTTCTTTTGTTGTCTGGCTTGATGTTATAGTGTCCATGTTGGTCCTCCCTTTGTCATGTCCATTTTATGTTCCATGGGTCCAGGCCCTTTTCTTCTTGACATTAACCAGAACATTACGCCTCATTTATATCCATATGAATAGAAATTTAAAGCTAAGGTATTGTCGGGAAATATTGCATTTAGACATTGGTAGCTTAGAAAAAGTTTTTTTTTTATCTCCAATGTCAACGGTTGAAAACAAGGATGAGTCAAGGGTGCAAAAAATATAGGGAGATCAAAAAAAATATTCTCAAGGATAAGATTCCTATTCTTTTTATTGATGAATTGAATGGTAAATTTTTAACTAAGTTAGATTTGTATTCATATTATCATCAAATTCATGTAAAGGATTAGGATTCATAAAAAAACTACTTTTATAACAAAGAGGGTCATCATAAATGTTTATTTATGCTATTTGGTCTCTCAAAGTGCCATCAAATTTTCAATGATGTCACACCAATTTTTGTACATTTTTGTTGGTATTCTTTGGTGACGTCTTCCTCTATAGTTAAAATTATTTGTAGCTTGGGGAATAAAACTAGTACATAGATAATCTTATGATCCATAATTAAATAGAAAAATAAAATTTCTAAATAAATCTTTAAAATTATCTTGGTGTGTGTGTGTGTGTGTGTATGTGTGCACGCGCACGCAGGGGGCGGGACAATTTATCCCTTTGTTCTAAACCTTAGAAAAAAATGTCGCTTAACTAATAGAAGGATTCATGAAGTTTGAACCTAAATTTCTTTTCATTTAAACCTTAAAAACAAATGTTACTTAAATAACATAAGGGTTCATGACGTTTGAACCTAATTTCTTAAGCCCCATTAAATTTGTCTACTAGAGTTGATTTGTAGCTTATACATTGGAACTTCTACCCTCTTCCAAAGTTCATCGTATATCTTATTTCTTTTTTGAAGAAAGTATAGGTAACGAGATTTGGATCCTTTTAGAATTGCTCATGTTCGATGATGGGAAGTTTATTTTTGACTCTAAATTAGTCATAGAGAAATGATTGAAGCTATTTAAATATTCCTCATGAAGTGGAAGAATTGGCAATTGAAGATGCAACATTTGAAGATAAATAATTCCATATGAAGTTGATAAATATTGAGGACAATTTTTTTTATTCCTTTCATATTCATCTTCCTAAGTGTAATAGGGCTGAGCACTTATGCCTTGCTTAACCTTAATTTTTTCATTTATTATCTCTATTTAATTCCTTAGGATAACATAATTAACTTTACAAAAGTGTTTTCCTATATAATTATATTGATAAATAATAAAGAGAAAGACTCTTTTAAATTATCATAAGTCGTAAGATTAAATTCATGCTCATATTCCAATTTTTTAAGATACCTCCTATGAAGTGGTCTGATATTTTATTAATTTTGGCCTTTATTTTTATTAAATATCTTAAAATATACTGACACATAATCTAGTGCATTCAAGAATTAAACTCTATATATGGTGATATGAGAGCTACGAAATTAATTAAATAAAGTGTGATTTTTACCTAGATTCATTTTAACCTAGATTCCATGTATATCCACAATCGCCATTGAGTATATTGTAGTTTTCTTCTGGTTGAGAAATTTGTGTAACAAAAATGATTTCAAGAGAATCCACTTGTCTGGTTAAATATAAATTAAATATGAAAACTAGAATGTAAGAGAAGTGGACATGGGTTGAGTTCTAAATAGTGTAGAGAAACAAGCATCAGTTAAGTTCTATGTAAATCTGACTACATATTTCAAATATTTTCTTTGAAACAATGATTGATCCATTACGTTTTATAGATTGACAGCCAATGGCTCTGAATATTAGCTTGCAAGAGTCTTGCCAATAAGTTGGTCATTAGTGAAAAAGGTACCATCCCCCTGTCTAATTTATTTATTTGGTAGTTCACTTTTGATCGACTCTTTCTATCGTAACTAGCAGTATTGGTGAGTAGCATGGACCAGCTTCAGCCACTTTAGAGAGTATATTATAATTTGTTTGTACTTTATTTATTTGATCAGTTTGATGAGGCTTTTCTCAAAAATCTCATGTCTTTCCATAGCATTCATGGTTAGATCATTGTTATCTACAACCTTTTTGTGGTATTATTCAGCCATTAGTGTTTCCAGTCTATCAGTTTACTTAGCAAGTTAACTTTCCTGGAAATTCGTGGTGACTACTAGCCTAGTTTTACTAAGCCAACTAGAGGTTTGAAATCTTGTTAACTACCTGTCTAACAAGTACCGTTGAGCCAAATATGCATAGAAAGCTAACTTTACCGTTAATTTGTGGTGACTACTTACTAAACTTTTACCAAGACAACTAATAATCCCAATATTTTTTATTTGTCAAATTCATTTTTAATTATATTTTACACAACTGTAAACATTAACTAGATGCAGTGAGTACTAAGTGGACCATAAATGCTTGAAAGGTATGGGTTTGTGTGAACACAACTCATGAAATCTGGGTCAATGAACTTGATTAAAAAAAATTACAGTTGAATCTTGATAAAATATTATAATTTGATATGCCTTGGAAAAATCCTTCTACTAGTCATTGGACAAGCTAAAATGGCTTAAAAATGAATGTTCATAGGGATCAACACTTGTTGAAAATTTTGCTAATGAGTAGTAAGCTAAGTGGGAGATCTTGGAGAAATTCCACTGTTAAGTGTGCTTGATTAATTAGTACTGGGATGGGTGACCTCTTGGGAAAATTCCTACTGCTTCACTCCTGTGAGCATCACCAAGATGCAATTTGTTAAGCAGACTATTCATGCTCATGAAAGATGGATTCCTGTGAACCACTACTCACGAATTATGGATAAATGAGTTTGATAGAGAAATATATGATGTTGAAACCTCATAGTACATCATAAATATTTTGCATATTTCAATAATAAAATTATGTTATTTCCCATCCTATAAATGTGATTTTTTTTTTTGACTTGTTTTATTGCTAAAAGAGGTGTAGATGCTTTTTATTAGGAGTTATGAACTAGTGAGGTCACAAATGGGGTACCTAATCCACCATTAAACATTAAAAAATAGCACCATAGCGGAGTCAGAACATTGATGGCAAGAACAACACAGTCACAACTTAACCATCACAACATGCCAATGTTGATCAATAATTTCATATCTCACCCCTAAATTTAATTCTTATATTATTTTAAATAATATTATGTATTTTTATTTTAACTTATTTTATTAATTTATCTATAACTTTATGTACCAATTTTTGTTGTGTTATGTGTCCTAGTTAAAAATGAAGGCATACTCAGTCTTGAATCAAGTAAATGCCTCTCATTGTGACATTGATATACTTATTTTTTCATGCTATTCTAACTCACAATTAGATTCATAATGAGGATTTGAAATATTTCATATTGGTGCCAAATAAAATCCTCTACAACATGGGTTTTGAGACCACATTTTAAATAAGTAGTAGTAGATGGTGGGAGATATCTGTTAAGAGGCTGAATTGTGGTCATATTTTTAATGTGTGAAATGAGTTTTTATACAAACAATCTTCCAATAAAATCCATTTGGATCATCATATTAATAAATTCTATTAGGTAATTTGGTACTAGTTTTATTACACATCCTACAAATAAGTTTTCTGAAAAGATAAACACCATCAAGAGTTTATGTACCTTTTCTTTATATATAAATAAACATAAAATCTAGTTCAAAACTCGATGTTCACCAATATGGAGATGTTCAAATCACATTTAACTAGGTTTAAAATAATACCACTAAAACCACAGCTACAAAACATAACTAAAACCCGTTTATTCATGTTGTGCCTTGATAAACATTATCAACAAAGCATCCAAATGGTTTTGTAATAACCAATAATAAATGACTGACTGATAGGATGGCTGTCTGGCAATATTTCTAGTCAGACAGCCCTAAAAATGGTAACAAATTAATCCCTTAAACAAACAGGGAATAAATATTGCATGCTCGTATAATTTCTATTCTAGCAGCGATGATAACAATAACATGTCTCATCGTGGCATCCTCAAAATTCTTGACCATCTTCATTGATACACGTAGCATTGCACTCTGCATGTCTAAATCAGAGGCATATCCAGTTAAACAAACTGCTGTAGCTTTTGCAATACCCCGGGTGGTCAACAAGCTCGGACAGAACTGATCATATTACACATGAATAACTAGTTCAGAAGTACTGTTATCTAAGATTTTCCACTGCAAACAGTTGATATATTTTCATTCGGATCAACAATTAAAATATACTAATGTTGAATATTGAATTTGAAGAGAAGAAGAATAAATATTATTGGAAGCTGCAAGCAACAAGGTCATGAGAAACACAACCATGCCCTTCGCCATGTAAGCAACTGCTTGTGTATTCTATGACTTACTACTTCTCAACGGGTAACCTGGATGTGTGCTTGAGGAAGAAGTAATTCTTTTGGGCTACTTATAGCTAAAACACCAGATCAGACAATCATAATTATTTATTATTGATTCAATAAAGTAATTCTTTTGAGGGGTACTAATCTATATTATACACTAGATTGAAAGAATCTTTTGTGAAAATTCCTATTGCAGTCACTGATTATTAATCGCCTATCTCATAAAGATTATTTAACTGCTGAAAATAAATTTATAGCTGAATATCAAAAAATAACACAATTGCAACTTCACCAATAAAAATACAGAAGGAAATATGCAACACAAAGAACACAATATTTTTGGACAATTGTCTCTAGAAAAACCCTGAAGGTAAAACCAGTACTTTAGTTGAGAAATATATATTAATCTTTAGAAAAATTAAGAGATACAAAATTCCTTTCCTCTCACTGGCATAATTCATAGAATCTCCTAACTCCTCTTGCTGATATTCCTCCAATGCTATCCCCAACTCTATCACTGCTCCCTTGCTAACACTGCAAGACTATTTTCTATCACTGAAAACTCATTTGCTAACACTACAAATGCTCTCAAACTTGTGTTGGTGTGATGTGATTGATGTCTCTCCAAATGCCCCTAGACCCCCTTTTATACTACCCTCATTGGTAAACCAACGGCCGAGATCAATTCTCAATCAACGGCTGAGATAAATTATAACCCAACAACCAAACAAAAAATTAATTGCAAGTTGTCACCTAGGGGAATCAAGCAAACAAATAATTAATAATTAATTAATTTTTGTTAGCAAGTGGTGGGACAGTTGTCCAAGCTAACAAACTAACACTCCCTCTTAGCGAGGAAGCTGTTCTGCAGGACACCCAACTTATCTCTGAAGAAGATGAATTTCACCTTCCCAAATGCCTTTGTTAGAATGTCTGCTACCTGCTCCTCTGTAGGTATGTACTGTAGCTGAACAATTCCCCATTATACACAATCTCTAATGAAGTGATTCTTGATGTCTATATGTTTAGACCTATCATGAAACACTGGATTCTCAGACAACTTGATGCAACTCTGATTGTCACAATGTATCACAGTAGTCTCAACTCTCTGACCAAACAAGGCCACTAGCAACTTCCAAAGCCATATAGCTTCACACGTCGCCATGCTAGCTGCTATGTATTATGCTTTTGCAGAACTCAAAGCCACAAACTTCTATTTCCTTCTGAACCAAGAGACAACTCCCGATCCCAAACTAAAACAACACCCTAAAGTGCTTCTCTTGTCTGTTGTACTGCCTGCCCAATCTACATTAGTATAGCCTATCAACTTGATACCTTCACCTCGAACATATCTGATCCTATACAAATCTTCCTTCAATCTGCACACGCGGGTCTCTTTGTTGTGTGCTACAAACCCTTCTGGTTGCTCTATGTATACCTCCTCTCTCAACTCACCATTAAGAAATGTTGTCTTGACATCCATTTGATGGATCTGCCATATCATCTGTGCTGCAACTAAGATCACAGCTTGTATAGAAGTATACCTTGCCACAGGAGCAAATGTCTCCTCATAGTCTATTCTCTCTTTCTAAGAGAACCCTTTTGCCACAAACCTTGCCTTGTATTTCTTGATTCTACCTTCTGCACCGTGCTTGATCTTGTAGATCTAGTGTGATCCAACCACTACCCTATCTATTTGTCTAGGCACTACCTCCTACACATCATTCTACATTATTGAGGTATATTCCTCAACCATCGCACCTCGCCAAACCTGATGCTGTGCAACTTCTTGATAACTGGAAGGCTCACTATCTACCAAATGACTAATTAAAGCCACATAGTCATTAAACTTGGCTGGTTGTTTCCTTGATCTTGTACTTGTCCTAGGAGTTCCCACAAACTCCTGAGTATCCCTTTGTTGAACCTCACAGTTCCAGCTGCCAACTGTAGAGGATAAAATATCAACCTCCATATCTTCTTGATGCATTCCCTGTTGCACCAGTTGCTCCATACTCTTAAAACTCTCACCACCTGAGTCTACATTTGTACTAGTAACTGTACTTGAGCTTTGCTGCCCTTGACTCGATTGAGCTAGCCTTGGAGCTTCTATTGACTGGTTACTCTGATCTTCTACTGCAAATCTTTGGACCTTCTAAATGCCTTTTCCTCCATGAACTTGACATCACACCGAAAAATGATTCATCTCATCCCTGGAATGAGTATCTGATATGCCTTTGAGGTTTCACTGTACCCAACAAAGTACCCCCTCTTTGCAGTCTGATCTAACTTGGTACTGGTGTCACCTGGAATATGAAAATATGACAAACTTCCAAATATCCTGAAGTGACTAACATCTGGCTTCTTTCCTGTGAAAGCTTCCTCTAGTGTCATCCTCCCTAGTACCTTGTGCAGAACCTTGTTCTCTATGTATACTACTGTACTACACACCTCTACCCATAAGTAGCGGGGCATATCTTGGACATGTAGCATAGCCCTTGCTGCCTCTGATATGGACCAGTTCTTCCTCTCAGCAGCTCCATTCCGCTGTGGATTGTAAGGAACAGTCCACTCTCTCTTGATTCCTTCTTTGGTATAGAAATCCTGGAAGTCATTTCCTTTGTACTCGCCTCCATTGTCTGACTGAAGAACCTTTATCTTCTTTCCTGTCAAATTCTCCACAAGATCCTTAAACTCTTGGAAGTGACTAAAAACCTCATCCTTGGTCTTAAAGAAGTATATCCAGGTCTTCCTGGAGAAATCACCAATAAAAGTAACATAGTACTCATATCCTCTGACAGACTTTGTCGACATTGGCCCACACACATCTGAATGTACTAGATCAAGAACACCCTTAGATCTGGAATCACTCCTTGGAAAAGATGCTTTCAAAAACTTCCCCAACACACATCCCTTACACACATCATCATGCTCTGTGCTCACCTCTGGAACACCTGTCACTATCTCACGAAGCAATCTAAGTGCTCCATGATGAATATGGCCCATCCTCCTATGCCATAGCTCTCCAAGATCTCTAGGGTTACTACTGCTCATGAGTGCCTTAGGAGTATCAAACTACAACCTATAAAGGTGACCACTCCTAACTCTAATAGATACGGGTGATTTCCAATCTTTATGCTTAATCAAAACATGCATCCCTCTAAAGAGAACACTATACCCTTTATCCTAAAGGAAAAATACAGAAACCAAATTCATACCTAAACCTGACACATGCAACACATCATGAAGAGGAATTACCTTTCCATTCTCCCTCTGAAACTGAACAGTCCCTTGCCCAACTGAGTTGAGTTTGGACAAGTTTCCCAAAGAAATATGGATACTGGTGCTCTCCTCCTTATAACTAGAGAAGTACTCTCTAACTCCTGTCATATGAAATGATGCCCCACTATCTATGTACCAAACACTCTGTGAGGTTGAGCTAATCATGCAAGCTATGAGTG
>MU224148.1:963061-976879 GCA_018584345.1 Thuja plicata
TGGACACACTACGCAACCAAGCAGGAAAAAATATCATGAACTCAAAGAAAGACTAAAAAGACTAGTTGATGGTTATGACAATAATAATATTTTAGATTATATAAGAGGCATTGCTCATAATTTGACAATTTAATTGAAAATTTGAATATTTTTTTTTTTTAGAAATATATTTGTAATTTATAAATTTTGTTTTCCTTTCTCTATAATCTTATGGGGTTATTTTTTCCATGGGTTATTTTGACTATGGGTTATTTTGGATTGGGTTATTATGACCGTGGGTTATTTTGTCCTCGGGTTATTATGGCTGGGTTATTTTGTCCAGGGTTATTTTGGCCAGGTTATTATGTCCTGTAATCCCTCAATAGGGTTAGTCATCCTCCCCTCAGGGGGAGGCATCAGGGGGGTCTTTAACAACTCTGCCAAAGGTTGGAGAATAGGTTCCTTCGTAGATAGATCAGGAGAAGGACTAGAGCACCCCGTATCTAACTCTCAGGGGGGAGGATCTCACCTCCCTCAAGCACCAAATCTTGAGATTCTATTTCATTAGCCACCGAGGGTGGCCTAGACTCCAGCTTTTCCTCTTCACCTATGGAGGGTTGATCCTCAGCTATTCCTTTGTCCTTGTTCCCATTTCTTGTTCCCGACTTGGAGGACTTGTGAGTATCACTAGAGTGGCCTCTGATATCATAGTTCCACCAGAATAGGGTAGCATTCTCATACACCAACACTTGGGTCCATCTACCTAGTTTAGATTTCAAAATGACAAAGTTGGGTAGGATTTTATTCATAGTGACATTCACACAGAATCTAGCAAACACCAACATGGATTTAGAATGGGTCACTTGGTCCGCTGTGATGAATAAGCCAAAGGAGTCACCTATCCATCAGAAGACTTGTTGATCCCAATACTCAAGTGGGAGGCCAGGGAGACGGACCCAAACTGAAGCTGTTCTTGTTAGATCTGTCACCGGATTGAAACTGGGTTTCCATTTAGCAAGGGCCAGGAAGTGCTTTCCATAAACCCATGAACTTGATAGCACACAAGACAGGTCCTCTAGAGTGGTAAACTTAAATAGAAAAAGTCCTCCCAACATAGCAGAAACCAGGACAAAACCCTTGATCTTCCACTGGTTAGACACCCATTTTCTAACCATTTCTATGGTAGGTCAAAAGTTAAAGAATCGACCAACCAGGGCCAAATGAAAATCTGCCATCGTACGATTCACCACTGAGTCCGGGAGTGATAGTTCAGTGCCTTCCTCAGTCTAAATGAAATCCACCAGAAGATCCTCCAAAGATTGTTGAGCTTCTCCAACAAGGGCCCCTTTCCAATTAGGTTTAAGGGGGGACAACAGGGTATCAGCAGAAGAGGACACTTTTTGAGATTCCACCATTCACTCAATCGCTACGGCCGTGAGAGAGGAAATTTTGGGTGCATCAGGGCCAGAAGGTAGGTTAGCCAAGGGGGCAGCATCTCCCCAGGGGAGGCAGACATGGGATCCTACTTTTTGAAATTCAAGCTTGGGTGGGAAGTTGTAGAGAAAAATGTATCTACAACCTTTTTGTGGTATTATTCAGCCATTAGTGTTTCTAGTCAGTCAGTTTACTTAGCAAGTTAACTTTCCTGCGAATTCATGGTGACTACTAGCCTTGTTTTACTAAGCCAGCTAGAGGTTTGAAATCTTCTTAACTACCTTCCTAACAAGTACTGTTGAGCTAAATGTACATAGAAAGCTAACTTTCCCATTAATTTGTGGTGACTACTTACTGAACTTTTACCAAGACAACTAATAATCCCAATAATTTTTATTTGTCAAATTCATTTTTAATTATATTTTACACAACTATAAACATTACCTAGATGCAGTGAGTACTAAGTGGACTATAAATGCTTCTAAGGTATGGGTTTGTGCGAACGGTACTCATGAAATGTGGGTCAATGAACTTGATTAAAAAAAATTACAGTTGAATCTTGATAAAATATTATAATTGGATATGCCCTGGAAAAATCCTTCTACCAGTCATTGGATGAGCTAAAATGGCTTAAAAATTAATGTTCATAGGGACCAACACTAGTTGAAAATTTTGCAAATGAGTAGTAAGCTAAGTGGGAGATCTTGGAGAAATTCCATTGTTAAGTGTGCTTCATTAATTAGTACTTGGATGTGTGACCTCTTCGGAAAATTCCTACTGCTTCACTCCTGTGAGCATCACCAAGAAGCAATGTGTTAAGCAGACTATTCACGCTCATGAAAGATGGATTCATGTGAACCACTACTCACAAGTTTTGGATAAATGAGTTTGATATAGAAATATATGTTGTTGAAACCAGCATATGTGCGGGGGAAGCATACACCAGAGGAGTTGGAGCAGAGGGTGGTTTGAGGGGGATCTCCAGTTAACAAATTGGTGCACCTCTCTGCCCAAGACCCATGAGATACCCAATCTGTCAAAAATTCCTTGCCACATGTTGGTAGCATAGTCACAGTGGATGAAGAGGTGGTTTACTGTCTCTTTCACCTTCTCACATAGGACACATCTATTTGCCATTGAGAAGCCTCTTTTAGTAAGATTATCTTGGGTTAGGATCTTATCGTGCATTAGGGTCCACCAAAAAAATTTTATTTTAGGCGTGAGCTGGGGGATCCACACCTTCTTCCAGTCCCCTGGGTTGCTCTCCCCCTTAAGAAGCAGGTTATAAGAAGAACTAACTGTGAAAGCACTAGTCTGGGTGGGGGTCCAAATAATAGAGTCATCAACCTCAGAAATTCTGATACTTGTCAGGATGTCCATAAGATCCTTGGCTAAGTGTTGTAGGTCTGGTCTGTCCCTTAATTCATTGGGTAAATCAGCCCAAACTCTTCCGTTGGTGTAGTTGGAAGCTCTAAAACCCAAGCTAGGTCAAAGGTAGTCCATAAGTGGTTTGAATTTATGACCCAACTGAGGTTGGTTCATGATCCAATGGTCATTCTAGAATCTGATGGACCTACCATTACCAATTTGCCAAAAAGCCCCTCTAGAAAGGAGGGGCTTACACTTGCAGATGTTTATCCAGAGTTTGGATCCACTAGGGAGGTCACTGTTATGGAACATCGTTCCGTAGGGGTGGCTATGGAGATATTTGGTTTCCATTATTCTATACCAATCTACTTTTCCCTCAATGAGCTTCCAAGCCACCTTAGTAGTAAGGGCCTTGTTCATCAGCCCAATTTTTCTAAGGCCTAGACCTCCCAATCTTTTCGGGAGGCAGACAATGTCCTAGTTGACAAGCGAAATCCTCTTTATTTCTTGAGTCCCTGCCCACAGAAAGGTTCTGTAAATTTTTTCTAGTTTTTCAGCCATATTGCTTCTGATTTTGAAGAGGGATAGGAAGTAGACCAGGATCCCTTGGAGGGTAGAAGAAACCAATTGAAGTTTTCTAGCATTGCTTAATATCTTTCCTTTCCAGCCAACGAGTTTCCTCTGGGTTCTTTCCAGAATAGAGTTCCAGAATTCATGGGATACCTCTTTGACCGTAAGGGTAAGGCCAAGGTAATTAGAAGGGAGCGAGGCTACCAAGCATCCCAGAATTTGAAGCACCTTATTTTGTAAGTCCACAGGAGTATTAAATAAGAATAGCTAGATTTTTTGATAGTTAATACATTGACCCGAAGCCCAAGCATAACAATCCAAAGTTTGTTTCCATTGCCTGGCCTCAATAATAGAAGAATACCTGAAGAGGAAAGTGTCATCCACAAACTGTTCCAACACCACTTGAGGGTGAGTGGAAGCAGGTTTTATGCATTTTATCTTTCTTGTAGCAGATACATACCCATAGTGCTGCTAAGTACATCAGCCACCATGATAAAGAGGTAAGGAGAGAGAGGGTCTCCCTATCTAAGACCTTTCTCAGGGGTAAAATGGCCACCTGGGGATCCATTAGTTAGGATAGAAAAGCTAACAGTTTGGGTACACTCTTTTATAATTCGGATAATCTTTTCATTAAATCCCAATTTAGCAAGAATTTTGAGCTGAAAAGACCAATTAACTTTGTCAAAAGCTTTGGAAATATCCAGTTTAAAGGCCATACCTGGGGCTCTGCTTTTGTCCATAGAGTGGATAATTTCATGAGTACCAATGGCCGCGTCCAGTATCTGTCTACCTGGCACAAAACCTTTTTGAGTGTTACAGATAATCTTGTCAAGAAGAGGCTTGATTCTGCCAATCAGGATCTTGGTGAGGATCTTGTAGAAGGTATTGCAGAGGCTAATGGGTCTAAAATCCATCATAGAAGTAGGGTTGTCATTCTTAGGGACAAGCACAATGTAAGTTTGATTATGCTATCTAAGAAGGTGCCCAATCCTAAAGAAATCTCTGGCAACTCTAGTGACATCATTTCCCACAATTTCCCAGTACTCCTTAAAGAAAGCAGGAGGAAATCAGTCTGGTCCAGGGGCTTTATAAGCTCCCATAGTGAAAACTGCCTTCTTAACCTCTTCATCTGAAACCCGCATCATGAGCATGTCATTATCCCCTAGGGTAATAGCACTTTGGATGTGATCTAGGAACTAGTTTTGGATATTGTCTGGGCAGTCAAGTTCCCTTTCTGAGTACAGGTCCATAAAGTAATTTACTACAACCTAGTTAATTTTATCATTTTCCTTGACTTCATTCCCACCCTCATCTAGAAGAGAGGAGATGGTATTTCTCTTTTTATGGATGCTAGTAGACCTATGGAAGAAGGTTGTGTTCCTATCCCCTTCAGCAAGCCACTGAATTCTGGATCTTTGCTTCTAGTAAATTTCTTCTCTTTTCAAGGTTTCCTACCACTTGTGCCTAGTCCTCTCCTCCTCCCCCTAGATCTGAGGTGGGAAGCTTCCGGATGCAAGTTGAGCCTAGAGGGAAATGAGGGTTTCAGAGAGATCAGTTTTCTCCTTGCAAAAATCACCGAAGTTGTGTTTGATCCACCCTTTGACCTCCTTTCTGATAATTTCTAGTTTTTGAGCAATTCTAAACATAGCGGTACCCCTAATATTAGTCTTCCACCAGAATTTCACCTGCTCCCTAAAGGAGGGGTGAGAGAACCACATAATTTCAAATCTAAAGGGCATCGGGCTGACCTTAGGAGAGTCAATCCAGTAGAGAAGGAGGGGGTTGTGATCTAAGGTAGTTCTAGGGAGGGCTGACAAGGTGGAGTTCAGGCAGAGGTTCCAAGAGGAAGTGGCTAGGACCCAATCAAGCCTCACCTGGATGAGGTGAGAACCTTTCCTATTATTGGACCAAGTGAATGGGTCCCCCTTCAGAGTAATACCAAGAAGTCCTGTGGAAGCAATAAAATCTGCCAGCTCCCCCATACTGTTCGAGTAATCCATGAGGCCACCACACTTTTTAGAGGGGTAAAGGGGGGTGTTAAAATCACCAGCCAAAAAAAAGTTTGCAGAGCCATCCTGATCAAGCTGGTGGCCTAGCTCAATCCACAGAGAGGCTCACGTGTGCCAGGTGTTAGGAGCATAAATATTGAAGGTGGTCCATTCAATACCAAACTTCCTAAAGGTGACAACAAGGAAGTTAGGGGATGAGGTAACCAACTGACCAGTTATTCTATTCGGGTTCCAGAGTGTGGCAATACCACGAGAGGCACACGTAGCTTCAGAATAAAGGAAAGTGGCCCCCAGCCAAAGATGCGGCGCTAGGGTAGCAAAGGTACTAGTAGACATCTTGACTTCCTGTAGGAGAAGAACCTCCATCTTGAGATCAAAAATTTAATTTTTAACAACCATTTGTTTAAGGGATCTGTTCAAACCCCTCACATTCCAAGAGAGGTAATTCATCTCTTACTTTTGAAGCTAGATTCCAGGGTTTGTTGCCTTACTGCCACAACCTCCCTTGTGGACCCTTTTGATCTTCTTACCTGTTCTGAGGGTCTTCCTCTTGGTGTATCCACCCCCACATCTGCCTTTTTATTTTTGGTTTTCTTTTTCTGTGTTTTCCATTCCCCCTCCTCATCCTCTGAACCATATGTGGAGATGAGGGCACTTTTCTTTACCACCTTTGGGGTGTTCTTAACCATTCGAATTGGGTCATGCAACTCAAGGGCTACCACAATATCAGGCTATTCCTCCCTAGTAGAGTTAAACTTTCTATCCTTAGGGGGGGGCGTCAAGGTTAGAGTAGGTTCCAAAACCAGTGCCATCTCAGGTTGGGACACCTGATCTCTCAAGATTGGGTCTGGAGGAGACCCAGAGCATCCCCCACCTGGCTCCTAGGGGGATACTATCTCACCTTCTTCAGGTGTCAGCACATCAGAATCTGTATCAATGGCCCCAGGTGTTTGCACATCAGAATCTGTATCAACGGCCACTAGGGGTGGCTTTGACACCAATGAATCCTCATTCTCAACTGGGACAGGGGCCTCTGCTATTCCTTTGTCCTTCTTCTATCATTTCTCTTCCAACTTTCTGGCCTTGCAGGTATCACCAGAGTGGCCTTCGCATTCATATTTATGGATAAAAAGGGTAGCATTTCCATACACCAATGCTTGGGTCCATCTACCCAGTTTAGATTTCAAAATAACAAAGTTGGGCAGGATTTTATTCATAGTGACATTCACACAGAATCTAGCAAACACCAACCTAGATTTAGACATTATCACCTGATCTGCCATGATGAATGAACCAAAGGAATCACCAATCCACCAGAAGACTTTCTCATCCCAATACTCGAGCGGGAGGCCTGGGAGGCGGACCCAAATAGGAGCCGATCTAGTTAGGTCCGTTGCCGGATTGAATCTGGGTTTCCACTTTGCAAGGGCTAAAAAATGCTTTCAATATACCCATGAACCTGATAGCACATTGGTCATGTCCTTGAGAGTGGTAAACTTAAACAGGAAGATCCCTCCTGGCATGGCCAAAACCAGGGCCGATCCTTTGATCTTCCACTGGTTAGAAACCCATTTTCTAACCATTTTAATGGTAGGTCAGAAATTGAAGAATTGACCCACCAGAGTCATCTGAAAGTCAGCCATCATGTGATTCACCACAGATTAAGGGAGTGATAGTTCTACTCCTTCCTCAGTCTACACAAAATCCACCAAAAGGGCCTGCAAGGGTTGTTGGGCATCACCAACAAGAGCACCTTTCCAGTTAGGTTTAGGGGAGAGCGGGGGATCAGCAGATGAAGACTCTTTTTTAGATTCCCCCATTGACCCTAGCACAGTGACTGTGATCTGGGGTCCATTAGGTCTAGCAGGTGGCTCTGCCAGGGGGAAGCATCTCCCCCCGGGGAGGTGGGCATGGGAACCTGCAGTTTGAAAATTGAGTTGGGCGGGCAGGAGAGCGACAAGTTGCAGAGCGGAGTATCAGCTATTATATAAAAGGTTTCCATTGTTGAAACAGTTATTGACAATCAATTGAACAAGTTAGAAGATCAATTGATCACTACAAATAATTATATTAGAATGTTTATATCAAAGGTAATAGTTTGAATCAACCATCATTCTAGAGAAAGTGTATACCTAAATATCAAAGAAAAAAATTACATCTAATGAATACATTGCAATCAAATGATATCTCTATGGTGACTTGATTCTCATGTATCAAAAGTACCATGAAACAACCTAATAAATATTGGTGCAATACATTAGTGGGTCCACTTTCCTTGCACCACTACACCTTTTCAACAATTTCAATCCCATTAAAAAGTCAACATGATATGTTTAGTCCCACTTTTTCTAAAAACATACCATTCATGTATAGATGTAACCATGTCATGAATTGAACATCCATATATAGTTGTGGAGATGATGAGAATTCAAGTAGGAGGAGAGCATCAGGAGATAGGGGTTTAGGTGATGTAGATGAAGATGGTGATTTCAACAATAATAAAGATGATCCATATTATGTTTCACATGCCTTGGTTGAATGGGGTTTTGGATATGGTGACGAGGGATTCCTTTTGATAGTGGGTAGAGGTGATGATTTTGTGGCCTACTTGACAAAATCTCCAACAAAAAATATGTATCCCCTTTTGCAAACACCTAAGAAATCTATCTTCAATTTTCTCCATAATTACAAAGAGCTCTTCCTCTATAGCTAAGAAATGCGTACCTCATGTCTCCTCTTTTGCAATAGTGCTACTTGGTCATTATATCTCTAACAAAATTTCCTACTTTGAAAGGAAGAGAATAATTTTTAGGTTCAATTAGTTTTGATGGCCTGACTTCTTGAGTTTGTTATCTAATTTTAGAGTACTAGAGCCTACTGGCCTCATGTAAGGTTGAGAGATACCTGTATTGTTATGGCTTCTTCATTATTTTTTGACTGTACTAAGAATTCAGGTATTAAAAATGGGGGATCTGATGTCCTGTCTATTTTTACCTTGTTGCTCTCTTTCAAACCGCTATTTGAACTTGTTGTTTCCATTATTTGAATAATAATTCCTTGTCTTCACTTCCATATCTAATGTGACCCTCCCTATGAAATAATTGGTAAAATATGGGGCCATTTTCTAAAAATGGATCCTAATACTATATATTTCTCTCATACTTCCAACGTTTAAAATATTTTTGATGATTTTGAGCTCCTTAAACAATTTCCTACTCATATTTTTCTTTTGGTGGGTGAGTAGTTATGGATACAGTGTCTGTACTACAAAGGGATCCCTTTTTAGTGCAAATAATATTTTTATACAACTCATTTGGCATGCTCTCGCCCCTAATGTTCTCATCCTCATTCTTCTCCTAACATGAGAAAGAACGTTGATCACTTCCATCTCACAATTTTTCCTATTTCCTTAGATTTTGGGTAGAATTATTTGATGGAATCGGTGCCTCCCCCTTCTTATTTATTTTCTATTTTGGAAGCTCACACCATTTTCTCATGTGGCACATCCTCAGACCCCATTTATTATTTTTCAAGCTATTGAAAGCCAAATGTCTTAGATATCGTGTTAGAGTGATTCTTGCATCCCAGGATCATGACTATAACACCTTCCAGAGAGGAGTTATAGACAATTATTCCACAAGTAAAATGATATGATATTGAAAACTTTAAAAAATGTAAAATGCTCTTCCCTATATAAAGAATATGGAGAAAAAGCGAGAGTATAGGAGGCATGTGTGTCAATGAGATATGAGAGTAGGTAAAACTACCCTGACATAAATACCAATACCCTAGGCAAATACTAAATAATGAAAGCTAATATATCCCTATGTGGAGGTTAAGTAAGAGTAAATAATATTTACTCTAACAATAACCATCATCTAAATAACATAAAAATTGATAACCTCTATGATATAACTAAAATTTGATTAGAAAGTAATGCATTCTAGAATTAAGGACAATTACATTATAAAATCATTCAAATAATAAAACTAATTCTTGAAAAGGGAGGGGAAATTGTAGATTATAGTTTAGAGATAAATTTTGAGTATTAAGACTCCAAATCACGTGTGTGAAAAATTTAAAAGGTATAGGAGAATTTATATTCTTATTTCAAAATCATCATTTTCTACCCAAGATTATGAGGGTTAACGGATCTCTAGCCTGCAACCCTATTGACAATAACTCTAACACAAAATACACATCCCCTTTTGCAAAAAACATAAAAACCATATCTTCGATTTACTCTAGAGAGACAAAGGGCTCTTTTTTTATAGCTAAGAAATGCATACCTTGTGTCTCTTTTGTTCCAAAAATGGTACCTGGTAATTATGTGTCCGACAAAATTTTGTTCTTTGAAAGGAAGAGAATAATTTGTAGGTTCAATCACTTGTGGTGGGCTCACTGCTTGAGGTGGATTGTCTTATATAAAAGAATTATAGCAGGTAGTGGCCTTAGATAAGCTTGACAATTACTCGTATTCTTTTAAATTATTCAATATGTGTTGACTCTAATAAGGATTCAAACTAATTTTTTTAATATGGGTGATTGCAAATTGCAATCCGATGTCCTATCCCTTTTTCCCTTGTTTCTCTGTTTCAAACCTCTAATTGAATCTTTTATTATTTTTTCTATCCGAATAAGATTTCCTTCTCTTCCCCTCAATATTTGGTGACTCTACCTATGATACAATTGGTAGTATATGGGGCCATTTTCTCAAAGTGAATCCCAATACTAGATATTTATCCCATACGTCCTATGTTTAAAATACTTTTGATAATTTCAACCTTTGTAAACCACTTCCTACTTGTATTTCTCTTATGTTGGGTGGGTTATTTTGGAGATAGATTCTGTACCATGAATGGATCCCTTTCTATTGCTTACAATATTTCTATATAATTCATTTGACATTTTCTCTCCCCTATGGTTATCGTCATCATTATTCTCCTAATTGGTGGATGAAAGTTAACTGTTGCCATCTCATTGTTTTTCCTATTTCTTCAAATTTTGGATAGAAGCCTTGGGTGGAATCACTGCCTCCTCCTTTTTCTTTATTATCTATTTAGGTAGCTCACACCCTTTTTCTTTCTCATAGTGCACATGTTGTGACCTCTTTTTCTAGTTTCTCGAGCTCTGTCCTCATCCTTTATATAGTTCTTAACTCTCTATCACTAAGCCATTGTGTTCCCTCCCAGAATTTGGTTTCTCATTTAGGAGATAAATTTTTATTTTTTTTGTCTCTAATGGTTCATTACGAATTAGTCAATTATTTTCTCTTGGACAATATGCTTCCTCTTAGACTTATTGATCCTATAAGAAGAAGAACCAATCTCTTACAAATACTAAGATTGTTCCAATGGGACTAGTCTCAACATGTAAAAAATACCATAACTTTGAAAGAGATGGATGAGCTTTAAATTAGGGTGGATAATCAAGGGCCTTTATTAGAGAATATTGTATTCCCTTAATAATGTTTAAAAAATGATCACCAGGTTAATAGGAAAATGTAAGAGATTGTCAATTTCATTATGTAGATGATTCATAGGAAATTCGGATCTCACCAGATTCTACAAGATGAACTTGAACACAGGTGGGAAAAAGGAAGATGAAAGAAATGACATAGAAGGTATGAGGGAGATGGAACGTCCTTCTACGCATTGTGACATTGATATACTTGTTTTTTCATCCTATTCTAGGTCACAATTAGACTGAAATTAATGATTTGAAGTATTATTTATTGGTCTACATCTTGATATAGATTTTTGATTATTCCACTAAAATTAATAATAAGAATTATTCCTTGTAACATGACACCTTTCTATGGTACCATAAATATAAGAGGAAACCTATTTTTGGAGCATGCTGCTAGTTTGAAGTTTGCATTTCTATAAGAGCATCAGGGATTTGATCCCTATAATATTCCCTTCCCTCCGTGATGACCCTTCTATCATTCATGGGTGTAGAATTAATATTGGCTCCTTTTGTTGTGCTTGTGCCTCATCTTGATGTTGTTTATTCATGGATGTGGCTTAAGGTTTATATATGCCTCTCCGATATGTATAGTTTAGGGCTTTGTGCAGTAGTGGGGAACTCTTACCTTTTGTCCTTTCCTTGTTTTGGTTCATCGAAGAGCCTTCTATCCCTCTTCCTATGTGTGCATCCCATAAATTTCCTAGGGATTTATGCTATTTTGTTGGCCGCTCTTTGTTCTCTTCACTATTTGTGCTTTGTGGTTTCCGCATGGCCATGTGTGGGGGTAAATTGGTTGATTTTTCTTTAATTTTGTGTTTTAAGCCTTTCTTCTACTATCCTTGTGTGCTTGATCATTTTTTTGTTTTTGGGGGTTTAAGTGGCTTTGGTTTTCTTTTCTAGTGCCCATTATTTTAAGTGGGTTGTTCATATATTATGGGTTCTATCTTGTAAAGCTAGTTATATGGGAGAGTATGATCCTATTGTGGTAGGTTTCTTTGAACTAACAATGATGTTGGATTTGATTAATTTTCTATGATTTTCCTCTTTCAATTTTATTATTGAGGAGACAACCTATCATATGGAGGTGGTTTTGGGCTTTGGAAAGAGGATAATTGTGGCATATTATGGTTTTCTCCCAGTTGTTGTGCATTAATGTTGCTGAGGTGGTCTCTCATTCCCGTATCAATGACTCACTTATCTACAACTCCTATAGAGGTGGGATACTATCATATGAAGATGACATGGGATTTTTATTGTGCTGTTTGGGCATGTAGGTGGATGACATTTTTGTAAACTTTAGGGCAGTTTTAGAATCCAGTTAAAACCCTCTTTGTTGGTTTGGGGATCCTTACTTAATCACATGGGCCTCTTCTTGAGGTAGACTTCTTCTAATTTTGAGAACAATTTTGAGATGTTATTTTATACCAGATGGTTGTAGAATCTTTTCTTCCCCTCCCCTTTTGTATGAACTAGATGGTTCATAGTAAATGTTAAAGGTTTTAGGGTGTCTTTGAATAATTGGCTCTTCTTTTGAGGAGTGAGCCTCTTTCATTGAATAAGAGTGTTTGGTAGAAGCTTCAGAGTTCTTTTGAAACTCCTCTATTTTTCAAATATAATCTTGTGAGTTTATCCATCTTCTTTTGTTGTCTATCTTGATGTTATAGTGTTCAGGTTGGTCCTCCCTTTGTTATGTCCACTTTCTGTTCCATGGGTCCAGGCCCTTTCCTTCTTGACTTTAATAAGAACATTACACCTCATTTATATCCATATGAATAGAAATTTAAAGCCAAGGTATTTATAGGAAATGTAGGATTTAGACATTGGTATCTTAGAAAAAGTTCTTATTTATCTCCAATGTCAGTGGTTAAAAACAAGGATGAGTCAAGAGTGCACAAAATATAAGGAGATGAAAAAAAAACTATTCTAAAGGATAAGATTCCTGTTCTTTTTTTTGATGAATTGAATGGTGAATTTTTAACTAAGTTAGATTTGTATTCATATTATCATCAAATTCAAGTAAAGGATGAGGATTCATAAAAAACTACTTTTTGAACAAAGAGGGTCATAATAAATGTTTATTTATGCTATTTGGTCTCACAAAGTGCCATCAAATTTTCAACGGTGTCACACCAATTTTTGTAAATTTTTGTTGGTATTCTTTGGTGGCATATTCCTCTATAGTTCAAATTATTTGTAGCATGGGGAATAAAACTAGTACATAGATAATCTTATGATCCACAATTAAATAGAAAAATAAAATTTATAAATAAATCTTTCAAATTATATATCGGTTTATTTTCCTTTGAAAAACAAATATAGATCAATTCCATAGTGAGAGGAGAGACATGTGTGTGTGTGTGTGTGTGTGTGTGTGTGTGTGTGTTTGTTCTAAACCTTAGAAAAAGATGTCACTTAACTAATAGAAGTGTTCATGAAGTTTGAACCAAAATTTCTTTTTGTCTAAACCTTAAAAATAAATGTCACTTAAAAAACATAAGGGTTCATGACGTTTGAGGCTAGTTTCTTAAGCCCCCTTAAAGTTGTCTACTAGATTCGATTTGTAGCTTATACGTTGAAACTTCTACCCTCTTCCAAAGTTCATCGTATATCTTATTTCTTTTTTGAAGAAAGTATAGGTAACAAGATTTGGATCCGTTTAGAATTCGTCAAGTTAGATGATGGGAAGTTTATTTTCGACTCTAAAGTAGTCATAGAAAAAAGAGTGAAGCTATTTAAATATTCCTCTTGAAGTGGAAGAATTGTCAACTGAAGATGCAACATTTGAAGATGAATAATTCCATATGAAGTTGATAAATATTGAGGACAAATGTTTTTGTACCTTTCATATTCATCTTCCTAAGCGTAATAAGGCTGAGCACTTATGCCTTGCTTAACCTTAATGTTTTCATTTATTATCTCTATTTAATTCCTTAGGATAACGTAATTAAGTTTACAAAAGTGTGTTCCTATATAATTATATTAATAAATA
>MU224148.1:981286-994270 GCA_018584345.1 Thuja plicata
ATGGACAAATTTAGCTCCCACTCTACCAAGGTTCTATTTTTTATTCTCAAAAATTCTTAAATTTCTCTCCAATGAAAGTCCCTTAAAGTATATTAAAATGGCCAATTTTCAATCACTATTCAACTGGTTGTTGAGGAGAGGAGGAAACCACTAACAAAGGGATATAAAAATATTCAAGTTGATTCTAAATTTTTTTAAATTCGTAAGATATAAGTGAGATTATTCTAATTAAACTGTAAATTAATTTAAAATGAAAGATGAAAGACTAATGAAATATGTATGTCTTCTACATGAACACATTCTTGATGAGACAATTTTTTTAAACTACAACCAAATATGGTTTAAAGGGGATAATCAATCTAAGAAACTCTTCATGCTAACAAATCGATAAAATATGCTTATGCCACTATGTCGTTTGGTATGTCAAGATGAGGTGTAAAATTTCAAAGAACCTTAGATGCTTACCTTCAATTTATATCATGTCTTACATAAATTAGCAACATGGATCACCCCTCTCTTGATAACCTTCAAATAACCACACCCATCTCTAGTCTTTCCTCATACACTTCCAGCCACGTTCCATGTCCACTCACTTTTTTTTATGTCTTACAATATAGCACAACTCCTTTTAAAAAGAAGTCTAGATATTTATTTTTCCCTACATGTCAAACATTTCTTTTGAGCAAAGACTCGCTTAACCAAAATGCTCTTTTATATTTTATTCCACGTATATTTTAGTGTGCACTAATTTTTTATTTTACTTTTCACCATTAAATAAGGATCATATGAGTAGCTCATTTTGGTTGGCAATATCTGTATTAAACATAATTTTAATTTTCCAAACTTTAAAAATTAAGTAAAATGAAAGGTTTCCATTGTTGAAACAGTTATTGACAATCAATTTAACGAGTTAGAAGATCACTTGATCACTACAAATAATTGTAGTAGAATTTTTATATCGAAGGTAATAGTTTGAATCGACCATCATTCTAGAGCAAGTGGATTGCTAAATATCAAAGAAAAAACATACATCTAATGAATAAATTTTCAATCAACTGATATATCTAAGGTGACTTGATTCTCATGTAACAAAAGTAAAGTGCAAAAACCTAATAAATATTGGTGCAATAGATCACTAGGTCCACTTTCCTTGCACCACTACACCTTTTCAACAATTTCAATCCCATTAAAAAGTCAACATGATATGTTTAGTCGCACTTTTTCTAAAAACATACCATTCATGTATAGATGCAACCATGTCATTAATTGAACATCCATATATAATTGTGAAGATGATGAGCATTCAAGTAGGAGGACAACATCAGGAGGTAGGGGTTTAGGTGATGTAGAGGAAGATGGTGATTCCAACAATAATAAAGATGATCCATATTATGTTTCAAATGCCTTGATTGAATGGGGTTTTGTATATGGTGACAAGGGATTCCTTTTGATAGTGGGTAGAGGTGATGATTTTGTAGCCTTCTTGACAAAAGCTCCAACACAAAATATGTATCAACTTTTGCAAAAACCTAAGAAATATATCTTCAATTTACTCCATAATAACAAAGAGATCATCCTTTATAGATAAGAAATGCGTACCTCATGTCTCCTCTTTTGCAATAGTGCTACTTGGTCATTATACGTCTAACAAAATTTCCTACTTTGAAATGAATAGAATAGTTTTTAGGTTCAATTAGTTTTGATGGGCTCACTTCTTAAGTTTCATTACCTAATTTTAGAGTACTAGAGCCTACTAGCCTCATGTAAGGTTGAGCGATACCCGTATTCTTTTGGCTTCTTCATTATTTTTTGATGTTTCTAAGAATTCAGGCATTAAAAATGGGGGAACTGATTCCCTATCTAGTTTTCCCTTGTTGCTCTCTTTCAAACCGCTATTTGAACCTGTTGTTGTTTCCATTATTTGAATAATAATTCCTTGTCTTCCCTTCCATATCTAATGTGACCCTCCCTATGAAATAATTGGTAATATATGGGGCCATTTTCTAAAAGTGGATCCTAATACTATATATTTCTCCCATACTTCCAACGTTTAAAATATTTTTGATGATTTTGAGCTCCTTAAACCATTTCCTACTCATATTTTCTTTTGGTGGGTGAGTTGTTATGGAGACAGAGTCTGTACTATGAAGGGATCCCGTTTTAGTGCAAATAATATTTTTCTACAAGTCATTTGGCATGCTCTTGCCCCTAAGGTTCTCATAATCATTCTTCCCCTAACATGAGGAAGAACCTTGATCGCTTCCATTTCACAATTTTTCCTATTTCTTTAGATTTTGGGTAGAAGTATTGTATGGAATCAGTGCCTCCCCCTTCTTCTTTATTTTTTATTTTGGAAGCTCACACCATTTTCTCATGTGGCACATCCTCAAACAACTTTTTTTTTTGTCAAGCTTTGGCAAGCCAAATGTCTTAGATACCACGTTAGAGCGATTCTCGCATCCCAGGGTCACGACTATAACACCTTCCAACAAGGAGATATAGACAATTATTCCACAATTAAAGTGATATAATTTTGAGAATTTTTTAAAATGTAAAATGCTCTTCCCTATATATAGAATATGGAGAAAAAGCGAGAGTATAGGAGGCAGGTGTCTCAATGAGATATGAGAGTAGGTAAAACTACCCTGACATAAATACCAATACCCTTAGCAAATACTAAATAATGAAAGCTAATATATACCTATGTGGAGGTTAAGTAAGAGTAATAATATTTACTCTAACAATAACCATCATCAAAATAATATAAAAATAGATAACCTGTATGATATAACTAAAATTTGATTAGAAAGTAACGCATTCTAGAATTAAGGACAATTGCATTAGGTACTGTGTTAGAGCAATTCTTACATCCCAGGATCATGACTATAACACCTTCCACAGAGGAGATATAGACAATTATTCCACAAGTAAAATGATATGATATTGAGAATTTTTAAAAATGTAAAATGCTCTTCCCTATATAGAGAATATGGAGAAAAAGCAAGACTATAGGACACATGTGTCTCAATGAGATATGAGAGTATGTAAAACTACCCTAACATAAATACCAATACCCTTAGCAAATACTAAATAATGAAACCTAATATATCTCTATGTGGAGGTTAAGTAAGAGTAACTAATATTTACTCTAACAATAACCATCATCTAAATAATATAAAAATAGATAACCTGTATGATATAACTAAAATTTGATTAGAAAGTAATGCATTCTATAATTAAGGACAATTGAATTAGTAGAATGTTTATATCGAAGATAATAGTTTGAATCGACCATCATTCTAGAGCAGGTGGATAGCTAAATATCAAAGAAAAAACATACATCTAATGAATATATTTTCAATCAAATGATATATCTAAGGTAACTTGATTCTCATGTAACAAAACTAAGGTGAAACAACCAAATAAATATTGGTGCAATAGATCAGTAGGTCCACTTTCCTTACACCACTACACCTTTTCAACAATTTCAATCCCATTCAAAAGTCAACATGATATGTTTAGTCCCACTTTTTCTAAAAACATACCATTCATGTATAGATGAAACCATGTCATTAATTGAACATCCATATATAATTGTGAAGATGATGAGCATTCAAGCAGGAGGAGAGCATTAGGAGGTAGGGGTTCAGGTGATGTAGAGGAAGATGGTGATTCCAACAATAATAAATATGATCCATATTATGTTTCAAATGCCTTGGTTGAATGGGGTTTTGGATATGGTGACGAGGGATTCCTTTTGATAGTGGGTAGAGGTGATGATTTTTCAGCCCGCTTGACAAAAGCTCCAACACAAAATATGTATCCCGTTTTGCAAAAACATAAGAAATCTATCTTCAATTTACTCCATAATCACAAAGAGCTCTTCCTTTATAGATAAGAAATGCGTACCTCATGTCTCCTCTTTTTCAATAGTGCTACTTGGTCATTATACGTCTAACAAAATTTCCTACTTTGAAATGAAGAGAATAATTTTTAGGTTCAATTAGTTTTGATGGGCTCACTTCTTAAGTTTCATTACCTAATTTTAGAGTACTAGAGCCTACTGGCCTCATGTAAGGTTGAGAGATACCCGTATTCTTCTGTCTTCTTCATTATTTTTTGATGTTACTAAGAATTTTGGAATTAAAAGTGGGGGGTCCGATTTCCTGTTTAGTTTTCCCTTGTTTCTCTCTTTCAAACCGCTCTTCGAACTTTTTGTTGTTTCCATTATTTGAATAAGAATTCCTTGTCTTCCCTTCCATATCTAATGTGACCCTCCCTATGAAATAATTGGTAATATATGGGGCTATTTTCTAAAAGTGGATCCTAATACTATATATTTCTCCCATACTTCCAATGTTTAAAATATTTTTGATGATTTTGAGCTCCTTAAAACATTTCCTACTGATATTTTTCTTTTGGTGGGTGAGTTGTTATGGAGACAGTCTTTACTACAAAGGGATCCCTTTTTAGTGCAAATAATATTTTTCTACAAGTCATTTGGCATGCTCTCGCCCCTTAGGTTCTCATAATCATTCTTCTCCTAACATGAGGAAGAACCTTGATCGCTTCCATCTCACAATTTTTCCTATTTCTTTAGATTTTGGGTAGAATTATTGTATGGAATTGGTGCCACCCCCTTCTTCTCTATTTTTTATTTTGGAAGCTCACACCATTTCCTCATGTGGCACATCCTCAAACCCCATTTTTTTTATTTGTCAAGTTTTGGCAAGCCAAATGTCTTAGATATCGTGTTAGAGTGATTCTCGCATCCCAGGATCATGACTATAACACCTTCCATAGAGGAGATATAGAAAATTATTCCACAAGTAAAATGATATGATATTCAAAAATTTTAAAAATGTAAAATTCTCTTCCCTATATAGAGAATATGGAGAAAAAGAGAGAGTATAGGGGGCATGTGTCTCAATGAGATATGAGAGTAGGTAAAACTACCCTGAAATAAATACCAATACCCTTAGCAAATACTAAATAATGAAAGATAATATATCCCTATGTGGAGGTTAAGTAAGAGTAAATAATATTTACTCTAACAATAACCATCATCTAAATAATATAAAAATAGATAACCTATATGATATAACTAAAATTTGATTAGAAAGTAACGCATTCTAGAATTAAGGACAATTGCATTATAAAATCATTCAAATTATAAAACCAATTCTTGAAAAGGATGGGGACATATTGTAGATTATAGTTTAGAGATAAATTTGGAGTATTAAGACTCCAAATCACTTGGGTGAAAAATTTAGAAGGCATAGGAGAATTTATATTCTTAAGAGTGTATCCATATTTGAGCTATAGCTATGGCCTCCTACTCCCTATTTTCAAATCATCATTTTCTGCCTAAGATTATGAGGGTTAATAGATCTCTATCCTACAACCCTATTGACAATAACTCCAACACAAAATATGCATCCCCTTTTGCAAAAAACTTAAAAACCATATCTTCAATTTACTCTAAAGACACAAAGGGCTCTTTTTTTATAGCTAAGAAATGTGTACCTTGTGTCTCTTTTGTTCCAAAAATGGTACCTGGTAATTATGTGTTCACAAAATTTTGTACTTTGAAAGGAAGAGAATAATTTATAGGTTCAATCACTTGTGGTGGGCTCACTTCTTGAGGTGGATTGTCATATATAAAATCACTAGAGCCTAGTGGCCTTAGATAAGGTTGACAATTACCTGTATTCTTGTAAATTTTTCAACATTTGTTTACTCTAATAAGGATTCAAACCAATTTTTTTACTATGGGTGATTGAAAATTGGGATCTGATGTCCTTTCCCTTTTTCTCAGAAGCATTCATGAAGTTTCAACCTAAATATCTTTAAATATAAACCTTAAAAACAAATGTTACTTAAATAACATAAGGGTTCATGACGTTTGAGCCTAATTTCTTAAGCCCCATTAAATTTGTCTACTAGAGTCGATTTATAGCTTATACGTTGGAACTTCTACCCTCTTCCAAAGTTCATCGTATATCTTATTTCTTTTTTGAAGAAACTATAGGTAACAAGATTTGGATCCGTTGAGAATTGCTCAAGTTCGATGATGGGAAGTTTATTTTTGACTCTAAAGTAGTCATAGAGAAATGATTGAAGCTATTTAAATATTCCTCATGAAGTGGAATAATTGGCAATCGAAGATGCAACATTTGAAGATGAATAATTCCATATGAAGTTGATAAATATTGAGGACAAATTTTTTTATGCCTTTCATATTCATCTTCCTAAGTGTAATAGGGCTGAGCACTTATGCCTTGCTTAACCTTAATGTTTTCATTTATTATCTCTATTTAATTCCTTAGGATAACATAATTAACTTTACAAAAGTGTTTTCCTATATACTTATATTGATAAATAAGAAAGAGAAAGACTCTTTTAAATTATCATAAGTCGTAAGATTAAATTCATGCTCATATTCAAATTTTTTAACATACCTCCTATGAAGTGGTCTGATATTTTATTGATTTTGGACTTTATTTTTATTAAATATCTTAAAATATTATGACACATAATCTGGTGCATTCAAGACTTAAATTCTATATATGGTGATATGAGAGCTGCTAAATTAATTAAATAAAGTGTGATTTTTTCCTAGATTCATTTTAACCTAGATTCCATGTATATCCATTATCGCTATTCAGTATAATGTAGTTTTCTTCTGGTTGAGAAATTTGTGTAACAAAAAGGATTTCAAGAGAATCCACTTTTCTTGTTCAATATCAATTACATATGAACACTAGAATGTAAGAGAAGTGGAGATGGGTTGAGTTCTAAATAGTGTAGAGAAACAAGCATCAGTTAAGTTCTATGTAAATCTGACTACATATTTCAAATATTTTCGTTGAAACTATGATTGATCCATCACATTTTAAGAGATTGATAGCCAGTGGCTTTTAATCTTAGCTTGCAAGAGTCTTGCCAATAAGTTGGTCATTAGTGAAAAAGGTACCATCCCCCTGTCTAATTTATTTATTTGGTAGTTCATTTTTTATCGACTCTTTCTACCGTAACTAGCGATATTGTTGAGTAGCATGGACTAGCTTCAGCCATTTTGGAGAGTATATTATAATTTGTTTGTATGTTATTTATTTGATCAGTTTGATGAGACTTTTCTCAAAAATATCATGTCTTTCCATAGAATTCATGGTTAGATCGTTGTTATCTACAACCTTTTTGTGGTATTATTCAGCCATTAGTGTTTCCAGTCTATCAGTTTACTTAGCAAGTTAACTTTCCTGGGAATTCGTGGTGACTACTAGCCTAGTTTTACTAAGCCAACTAGACATTTGAAATATTCTTAACTACATGCCTAAAAAATATTGTTGAGCCAAATATGCATAGAAAGCTAACTTTCCCGTTAATTTGTGGTGACTACTTACTAAACTTTTACCAAGACAACTAATAATCCCAATATTTTTTATTTGTCAAATTCATTTTTAATTATATTTTACACAACAATAAACATTAACTAGATGCAGTGAGTACTAAGTCGACCATAAATGCTTCAAAGGTATGGTTTTGTGCGAACACTACTCATGAAATGTGGGTCAATGAACTTGATTAAAAAAAATTATAGTTGAATCTTGATAAAATATTATAATTTGATATTCCTTGGAAAAATCCTTCTACTAGTCATTGGACAAGCTAAAATGGCTTAAAAATGAATGTTCACAGGGATCAACGCTTGTTGAAAATTTTGCAAATGAGTAGTAAGCTAAGTGGGAGATCTTGGAGAAATTCCACTGTTAAGTGTGCTTGATTAATTAGTACTGGGATGGGTGACCTCTTGAGAAAATTCCTACTGCTTCACTCCTGTGAGCATCACCAAGATGCAATGTGTTAAGTGGACTATTCATGCTCATGAAAGATGGATTCCTGTGAACCACTACTCACGAATTATGGATAAATAAGTTTGATAGAGAAATATATGATGTTGAAACCTCATAGTACATCATAAATATTTTGCATATTTCAATATTAAAATTATGTTATTTCCCATTCTACAAATGTGAAATTTTTTTTCACTTGTTTTATTCCTAAAAGAGGTGTATATGCTTTTTATTAGGAGTTATGAACTAGTGAGGTCACAAATGGGGTACGTAATCCAAAATTAAACATTCAACAATAGCACCATAGCGGAGTCAAAACATTGATGGCAAGAACAAAACAGTCACAACTTAACCATCACAACATGCCAATGTTGATCATTAATTTCATATCTCACACCTAAATTTAATTCTTATATTATTTTAAATAATATTATGTATTTTTAATTTAACTTATTTTATTAATTTATCTATAACTTTATGTACCAATTTTTGTTGTGTTATGTGTCCTAGTTAAAAATGAAGGCATACTCAGTCTCGAATCAAGAAAATGCCTCTCATTGTGACATTGATATACATATTTTTTCTTGCTATTCTAACTCACAATTAGATTCATAATGAGGATTTGAAATATTTCATATTGGTGCCAAATATAATCCTCTACAACATGAGTTTTGAGACCACATTTTAAATAAGTAGTAGTAGATGGTGGGAGATATCCGTTAAGAGGCTGAATTGTGGTCATATTTTTAATGTGTGAAATGATTTGTTATACAAACAATCTTCCAATAAAAGCCATTTGGATCATCGTATTAATAAATTCTATTAGGTAATTTGGTACTAGTTTTATTTTTTATTTTTATTTTTTTGATCGGTGATCTGGTACTAGTTTTATTACACATCCTACAAATAAGTTTTTTGAAAAGAAAAACACCATCAATAGTTTATGTACCTTTTCTTTATATATAAATAAACATAAAATCTTGTTCAAAACTCAATGTTCACCAATATGGAGATGTTCAAATCACATTTAACTAGGTTTAAAATAATACCACTAAAACCACAGCTACGAAACATAACTAAAACCCGTTTATTCATGCTGTGCATTGACAAACATTATCAACAAAGCATCCAAATGGTTTTGTAATAACCAATAATAAATGACTGAGTGATAGGATGGCTGTCTAGCAATATTTCTATTCAGACAGCCATGAAAATGGTAACAAATTAATCCCTTAAACAGACAGGGAATAAATATTGCATGCTTGTATAATTTCTATTCTACCAACGATGATAACAATAACATGTCTCATCGTGGCATTCTCCAAATTCTTGACCATATTGATTGATACACGTAGCATTGCACTCTGCATGTCTAAATCAGAGGCATATCAAGTTAAACAAACCGCTATAGCTTTTGCAATACCCTGGGTGGTCAACAGCCTCGGACGGAACTGATCATATTACACATGAATAACTAGTTCAGAACTAATGTTATCTAAGATTTTCCACTGCAAATAGTTGATATATTTTCATTTGGATCAATAACTAAAAAATACTAATGTTGAATATTGAATTTGAAGAGAAGAAGAATAAATATTACCGGAAGCTGCAAGCAACAAGATCATGAGAAACACAACCATGCCCTTTTCCATGTAAGCAACTGCTTGTGTATTCTGTGATTTACTACTTCTCAACGGGTAACCTGGATGTGTGCTTGAGGAAGAAATAATTCTTTTGGGCTACTTACAGCTAAAACACCAGATCAGACAATCATAATTATCTATTATTGATTCAAATAAAGTAATTCTTTTGAGGGGTACTAATCTATATTATACACCAAATTGAAAGAATCTTTTGTGAAAATTCCTATTATAGTCACTGATTATTAATCTCCTATCTCATAAAGATTATTTAACTGCTAAAAATGAATTTACAGCTGAATATCAAAAAATAACACAACTGCAACTTCACCAATAAAAATATGGAAGGAAATATGCAACACAAAGAACACAATATTTTTGGACAATTGTCCCTGGAAAAACCCCGAAGGGAAAACCAGTACTACAGATGAGAAATATATATTAATCTTCTGCAAAATTAAGAGATACAAAATTCCTTGCCTCTCACTGGTAGAATTCACTTAATCTCCTAACTTCTCCTGCTTATATTCCTCCATTGCTAGATCCCCAACGCTATAACTGCGCCCTTGCTAACACTACAAGAGTATTTTCTATCACTGCAAACTCATTTGCTAACACTGCAAATGCTCTCCAACTTGTGTTGGTGTGATGTGATTGATGTCTCTCCAAATTCCCCTAGACACCATTTTATCCTACCCTCGTTGGTAAACCAACAGTTGAGATTAATTCTCAATCAATGGCTGAGATAAATTACAACCCAACAACCAAACAAAAAATTAATTACAAGTTGTTGCAAGTTGTCACCTAGGGGAATCAAAAAAAAAAAAAATTAATAATTAATTAATTATTGTTAGCAAGTGGTGGGACAGTTGTCCAAGCTAACAAACTAACACTCCCTCTTAGCGAGTAAGTTGTTTTGCAGGACACCCAACTTATCTCTGAAGAAGATGAATTTTTCCTTCCCCAATGCCTTTTTTAGAATGTCTACTACCTGCTCCTCTGTAGGTATGTACTGTAGCTGAACAATCCCCCATTGTACACAATCTCTGATGAAGTGATACCTGATGTCTATATGTTTAGACCTATCATGAAACACTAGATTCTCAGACAACTTAATGCAACTCTAATTATCACAATGTATCACAGTAGTCTCAACTCTCTGACCAAACAAGGCCACTAGCAACTTCCAAAGCCATATAGCTTCACACGTCACCATGCTGGCTACTATGTTTTCTACTTTTATAGAACTCAAAGCCACGGACTTCTGTTTCCTGCTGAACCAAGAGACAACTCCTGATCCCAAACTGAAACAACACCCTAAAGTGCTTCTCTTGTCCGTTGTACTGCCTGCCCAATCTGCATCAGTATAGCCTATCAACTTGATACCTTCACATCAAACATATCTAATCCTGTACAAATCTTCCTTCAATCTGAACATGTGGGTCTCTTTGTTGTGTGCTACAAAGCCTTCTGGTTGCTCTATGTATACCTCCTCTCTCAACTCACCATTAAGAAATATTGTCTTGACATCCATTTGATGGATCTGCCATCTCATCTGTGTTGCAACTAAGATCACAACTCGTATAGAAGTATACCTGGCCACAAGAGCAAATGTATCCTCATAGTCTATTCCCTCTTTCTGAGAGAACCCTTTCGCCATCAACCTTGCCTTGTATTTCTCGATGCTACCATCTGCACCATGCTTGATCTTGTAGATCCAGCGTGATCCAGCCACTGCCCTATTTGTTAGTCTAGGCACTACCTCCCACACATCATTCTACATTATTGAGGTATATTCCTAAACCATCGCATCTCGCCAAACCTGATGCTATGCAGCTTCCTGATAACTGGAAGGCTCACTATCTACCAACTGAGTAATTAAAGCCACATAGTCATTAAACTTGGCTGGTTGTTTCCTTGATCTTGTACTCCTCCTAGGAGTTCCCACAAACTCCTGAGTATCCCTCTGTTGAACCTCATGGTACCAGCTATCAAATGTAGAGGATGAAATATCAACCTCCATATCTTCTTGATGCATTCCCTATTGCACTAGTTGCTCCATACTCTAGGAACTCTCACCACCTGAGTCTACATTTGTACTAGTAACTGCTCTTGAGCTTTGCTACCCTTGAATCGATTGAGCTAGCCTTGGAGCTTCTATTGACTGCTTACTTTGATCTTCTGTTGGTAGATCTCTGGACCTTTTAAATTCCTTATCCTCCATGAACTTGACATCATGCCGAACAATGATCTGTCTGGTCCCTGGAATGAATATCTGATATGCCTTTGAGGTTTTACTGTACCCAACAAAGTACCCCCTCTCTGCAGTCTGATCTAACTTGGTATGGGTGTCACCTAGAATATGACAATATGCCAAACTTCCAAATATCCTGAAGTGACTAACATCTGGCTTCTTTCCTATGAAAGCTTCCTCTGGTGTCTTTCCTAGTACCTTGTGCAAAACCTTGTTCTATATGTATATTTTTGTACTACACACCTCTGCCCATAAGTAGCGGGGCATATCTTGGTCATGTAGCATAGCCCTTGCTGCCTCTTATATGGACCAGTTCTTCCTCTCAACAACTCCATTTTGCTATGGATTGTAAGGAACAGTCCACTCTCTCTTGATTCCTTCTCTAGTATAGAAATCTTGGAAGTCATTTCCTTTGTACTTGCCTCCACTGTCTGACTGAAGAACCTTTACCTTCTTTCCTGTTGAATTCTCCACAAGAGCCTTAAACTCTTGGAAGTGACTGAAAACCTCATCGTTGGTCTTTAAGAAGTATATCCAGGTCTTCCTGGAGAAATCATCAATAAAAGTAACATAGTACTCATATCCTCTGAGAGACTTCATCGACATTGGCCCACACACATCTGAATGTACTAGATCAAGAACACCCTCAGACTTGGAATCACTCCTTGGAAACGATGCTTTCACAAACTTCCCCAACACACATCATCATGCTTTGTGCTCACCTCTGGAACACCTGTCACTGTCTCACGAAGCAATCTAAGTGATCCATGATGAATATGGCCCATCCTCCTATGCCATAGCTCTCCAAGATCTCTAGGGTTAGTACTGCTCATGAGTGGATTAGGAGTATCAAACTGAAACCTATAAAGGCGACCACTCCTAACTCCAATAGATACAGGTGATTTCCAATCTTTATGCTTAATCAAAACATGCATCCCTCTAAAGAGAACATTATACCCTTTATCCTGAAGGAAAGATACAGAAACCAAATTCATACTTAATCCTGGCACATGCAACACATAATGAAGATGAATTACCTTTCCATTCTCCCTCTGAAACTGAATAGTCCCTTTCCCAACTGAGTTGAGTTAGGACAAGTTTCCCAAGGAAATCTGGATACTGGTGCTCTCCTCCTTATAACTAGAGAAGTACTCTCTAACTCCTGTCATATGAAATGATGCCCCACTATCTATGTACCAAACACTCTGTGAGGTTGAGCTAATCATGCAAGCTA
>MU224148.1:1029059-1039438 GCA_018584345.1 Thuja plicata
TTAAAAAGAAGTCTAGATATTTATTTTTCCCTACAT
The DNA here is from genome assembly GCA_018584345.1 of Thuja plicata. Taxonomy (NCBI): domain Eukaryota; kingdom Viridiplantae; phylum Streptophyta; class Pinopsida; order Cupressales; family Cupressaceae; genus Thuja; species Thuja plicata. Next base: position 1,029,096 of record MU224148.1, read on the forward strand.
GTAAAACATTTCTTTTGAGCTATGATTTTCCCTACAAAAGAAGATATAACTTGGCCTTTTTTAATTGCACAGATGAATTTATGATTTTTCCGACAAAAGAAGATATAACTTAACCAAAATGCTCTTTTATATTTTTATTCTAGGTATATTTTAGTGCCCACTAATTTTTTATTTTACTTTTTTCCATTAAATAAGGATCATATGAGTAGCTCATGTTGGTTGGCAATATCTGTATTAACCATAATTTTAATTTTACACATTTTAAAAATCAAGTAAAATGAAAGGTTTCCATTGTTTTTGATAGAAAAAGCAGCAAGAGGGTGTTGGCCCGTGGAACAGAGGACTAGTAGCACATTAACAACATATTAATGGAACTAGACAAAGCTTAAAAGCAATTTAGCAGGATATCACAAACACCAAATCCAGTTCTGCCTCTATCAAAAATAAAAGTAACAGTTCTACTCCAAATGATTAAACCAGAGTAATTTCTATCAACAATAGCATAAAAAGTATTGTCACTAAGCCTCGCAGGGCTCAACCAAACCAAAATAAAAAACTTAAAATTAACCTCAAACACATAATAGGGGATTCAAGGGTCAAACCCAGCCAAAATAACCTGAACCATAGGCAGCAGCATTAATTCTTCCCTCCCAGCTATTTAGACAGCAGGGTTCTCGCCCACTCCTCCTGGAGGAATAGGAACAGATCCTTGTTATCCTCGTCCGCTTCCAATTTGCCATCTGCCAGCTTTTCCTGCACATTAAAGAGGGTTTTTTCCGAGGCATGCATAACCTTCAGTGCAAATTTGTTGGTCCTCATGCAGTGGTTCATCAGGTCCTGCATATTTTTCTTAATCTCGGCAATTTCATTGTCAATAATCACAAACTTTCTTTTAAGGGTGCCTGTGAAAATGCATTTTTCCTCCATGCCAGAGGAGAGAGGTTTATCTTGGGGATCATGGTTGGGGCTTTGGGGTGGGCTGGGATTCTTGGGGGTTACCGTAGCTCTCTGGGGTTTGGTCAAGGGAGTATTACCAATCAGGCTCATATAGCCTTCCGAGGAATCATTTCTGGAGTTTGTGGAGTGGGAGACATTTTCCGTCAGGGAGAGCTCCTTAGAGGCCGTTTCCAACATCTTGATTTTTCATTGTTCCTTGGCTATTCTATTAGACCTCCTACGGCCAAAACCGCTTAGGTCCACCTCCAAATTGACCTGGGTTTCCATTATTTTCTATTTTTTGGGCTTGTAATCCGTCTCAGGTGTGCTGTCAATCCCTTTCCCTTCAATGTAATCCATGGAGTCTGAAACATATGAATCCTCCTGGCCATCCTTCTTATAGGTGGGAATCTTAATACTTTTTTTATGGGTTTCTTTCTCAGACTTCAAAGGCCCTTGAGTGATACAAATGGACTGGGAAGAGGAATTGGTGGTCTTATCAGCTTTTTCAGAGGGCTTCTCCTGGGGCATCATCTGAATAATCAGAGGGTGTTGGGGTGCTAGGCATATGGTTTTGTGAAACTAGAAAAGATAGAGGAGGAGGCCTTGGTGGAGGATAGCTCTGTCAGGGTTGCTTTTGATATCAAGGATATTACTTTCTATAGAGTGCAAAAGATAAAATAGTATGGAAATTAAATCTTTGTTCCTAATATGATTCAGGAAAGGTAAGTGGTAGTTGTAAAACACCATGAACTTATCTTCAAGCGTGAAATACTTCATGATAATGAGACAAATTTTTGGCCAAAAGTCTGGTAGCTCTTCTCTGTTGAAACCCCCTGTTTCCTGATCGGTAGCTCTCCCTCTTTGAAAAATTGTTTTAGGCTGGTAGGGTCGGTAGTCTGACTAGTCTTTTTGTACTTTCTCCCCACCATAGAGAGCCCCATAGCCCCTGCGATGACCTCCTCATTGAGCTGAAAGGGAATGCTTCCCACCGAGACACTTCTGTTGTTCCAGGAGGAAACAAACTGTTTAGATATTCTCTCGTCATGCCCACCTTTCATGTGTTCCACGAAACCCCAAATTCTGGTTTCCTTGCAATAATGGGTGACTAGCGAATTAGAAGTAAAGGATTCATCAATATTATTAGGTTTGATACGGAGAACATTACCCCCCATATCAGAGGTCTGCTCTTCAAGTGTCAAAATATCCTTGGGGTCTGAGAGCCGACTGTTGTTGCATGCCATATAAAACCACTCTCTTTTACAAATCCATTTCAAAAAAAGCTTATACATACCCTGCTATTTTTGAGAATATTGGAGAACGGGCTCTGTACTATCAAATCTAACAGATCCCCGGGTAAAATAAATAGTAATAATAGCATTACTACCATTAATCACCAAAAATGCCTTTTGACACTGACAGTTATCACTCCACATGAACAAAAGGTAATGATGGAACTTTATGGGAATTTTAGTTTTGCCTTTCATAATCACACAAATAACTTGAATACACCAACACATGATCGAGGAGGGGTTCGTAATAAATAAGCCAACCTAGCACATTTAGACTATAGTATTCATTTCTCCCTCGATGATATGCTAAGTCATCGAAGGTAAATCACCAACTAACATCCAACTATTTAGTTTGGTTTGTTTTAGACCAATTGCAGCCAATGAGTCAGCAACCGAGCTTCCCTCTCTGTAGGTATGGCCTATAGACATTTGATGGAAGCTCTCAAGAAGCTCACAGATCTCCAAAATGATAGGTCTAGTCCGCCACCCCGCACCAGCTCCACTCTTGACTACCTCTATTATTACTTTGGAATCCCCCTTAATTTCCAGCTGTCTGATGTTCATCTATTTTGCAAGTTTAATCCCCCAGAGAAGAGCAGTCCCTTCCGCTGGGTGACAATACAGTTATTGATTGGTCCTGCATAAGCCAGAAGGCAAGTGCCATGGTGATCTCTCAGCACTCCTCCCCCACCGTGCCCAAGATTTTTAACTGCCCCATCAAAGTTTAATTTTATCCTGCCTCTAGGAGGGGCAGTCCATTTGGTAGCTTTTCTGGTAGTCTTTTTAGTATTGTCAAACCTGTAGAACCCACTCAAGAGTTTCCAGCGTTCCGCTATCTTAGCTTCCTAGGCAATAGGAGGGCTGGATGGGAGCTTCCATTTAGCCATCTTGACATTTTCACTCAGAAGCTTAGTTCCGATAAGGAGACAGGTTTCAGGCTAGATGTCTATCTCCCTGAAGATCCTATTGTTTCTTTCCTTCCAGATGGACCAGCATATGTGCGGGGGAAGCATACGCTAGAGGAGTTGGAGCAGAGGGTGGTTTGAAGGGGATCTCCAGTTAAGGAATTGGTTCACCTCACCGCCCAGGACCCATGAGATACCCAATCTGTCATAAATTCCTTGCCACATGCTAGTAGCATAGTCACAGTGGATGAAGAGGTGGTTTACTATCTCTTCTGCCTTCTCACATAGGACACATCTGTTTGCCATTGAGAAGCCTCTTTTAGTAAGATTATCTTGGGTTAGGATCTTACCATGCATTAGGGTCCACCAAAAAAAGTTTATTTTAGGCGTGAACTAGGGGATCCACACCTTCTTCCAGTCCCCTGGGTTGCTCTCCTCCTTAAGAAGCAGGTTATAAGAAAAACTAACTATGAAAGCACAAGAGTGGGTGGGGGTCCAAATAATAGTGTCACGAACCTCAGAAATTCTGATACTAGTCAAGATGTCCATAAGATCCTTGGCTAAGTGTTGCAGGTCTGGTCTGTCCCTTAATTGATTGGGTAAATCAGCCCAAACTCTTCTATTGGTGTAGTTGGAAGCTCTAAAACCCAAGCTAGGTCGAAGGTAGTCCATAAGTGGTTTGAATTTATGACCCAGCTGAGGTTGGTTCATGATCCAATGGTCATTCCAGAATCTAATGGACCTACCATTAAAAATTTTCCAAAAAGCCTCTCTGGAAAGGAGGGGCTTACACTTGCAGATGTTTATCTAGAGTTTGGATCCACTAGGGAGGTCACTGTTATGGAACATTGTTCCGTAGGGGTGGCTTTGGAGATATTTGGTTTCCTTTATTCTGCACCAATCCACTTTTCCCTCAATGAGCTTCCAAGCCACCTTAGTAGTAAGGGCCTTGTTCATCAGCCCAATTTTTCTAAGGCCTAGACCTCCCAATCTTTTCCAGGAGGCAGACAGTGTCCCAGTTGACAAGCAAAATCCTCTTTTTTTCTTTAGTCACTGCCCACAAAAAGGTTCTCTAAATTTTTTCCAATATTTCAGCCATATTGCTTCTGATTTTGAAGAGGGATAGGAAGTAGACTGGGATCCCCTGGAGGGTAGAAGAAACCAATTGAAGTTTTCCGGCATTGCTTAATATCTTTCCTTTCTAGCCAGCTAGTTTCCTCTGGGTTCTTTCCAGAATAGAGTTCCAGAATTCATGGGATACCTCTTTGACCGTAAGGGGAAGGCCAAGGTAAGTAGAAGGGAGCGAGGCTACCAAGCATCCCAGAATTTGAAGCACCTTATTTTGTAAGTCCACTAGAGTATTGAAGAAGAATAGCCAGATTTTTTTATAGTTAATACATTGACCCGAAGCCCAAGCATAACAATCCAAAGTTTGTTTACATTGCCTGGCCTCAATAACAGAAGAATACCCAAAGAGGAAAGTGTCATCCACAAACTAGTCCAACACCACCTGAGGGTGAGTGGAAGCAAGGTTGATGCCTTTTATCTTTCCTATAGTGGATAGCATACCCATAGTCCTGCTAAGTACATTAGCCACCATGATAAAGAGGTAAGGAGAGAGAGGGTCTCCCTGTCTAAGACCTTTCTTAGGGGTAAAATGGCCACCCAGGGATCCATTAGTTAGGATAGAAAAGATAACATTTTGGGTACACTCTTTTATAATTCGGATAATCTTTTCATTAAAGCCCATTTTAGCAAGAATTTTGAGAAGAAAAGACCAATTAACTTTGTCATAAGCTTTGGAAATATATAGTTTAAAGGCCATACCTAGGGCTCTACTTTTGTCCATAGAGTGGATAATTTCATGAGTAGCAATGGTCGCGTCCAGTATCTGTCTACCTGGCACAAAACCTTTCTGAGTGTTGTAGATAATCTTGTCAAGAAGAGGCTTGATTCTGCCAATTAGGATCTTGGCGAGGATCTTGTAGAAGGTATTGCAGAGGCTAACGGGTCTGAAATCCATCATAGAAGTAGGGTTTTCATTCTTAGGGACAAGCACAATGTAAGTTTGATTATGCTATCTAAGAAGGTGCCCAGTCCTAAAGAAATCTTTGGCAGCTCTAGTAACATCATTTTCCACAATTTCCCAGTACTCCTAAAAGAAAGCAGGAGGAAATCCATCCGGTCTAGGGGCTTTGTAAGCTCCCATAGCGAAAATTGCCTTTTTAACTTCTTCATCTAAAACCCGCATTGTGAGCATGTCATTATCCCCTAGGGTAATAGCGCTTTGGATGTGATCTAGGAGCTGGTTTTGGATGTTGTCTGGGAAGTCAGGACCCCTTTTCGAGTACAGGTCCATAAAGTAATTTACCACAACCTGGTTAATTTTATCCTTTTCCTTAACTTCATTCCCACCCTCATCCAGAAGAGAGGAGATGGTATTTCTCTTTTTATGGATGCTAGCAGACCTATGGAAGAAGGTCATGTTCCTGTCCCCTTCAGCAAGCCACTGAATTCTAGATCTTTGCTTCCAGTAAATTTCTTCTCTTTTCAAGGTTTCCTACCACTTGTGCCTAGTCCTCTCCTCCTCCCCCTAGATCTGAGGCGGGAAGCTTTCGGATGCAAGTTGAGCCTGGAGGGAAACAAGAGTTTCAGAGAGATTGGTTTTCTCCTTGCGAAAATCACCGAAGTTATGTTTGCTCCACCCTTTGACCTCCTTTCTGATAATTTCTAGTTTTTGAGCAATTCTAGACATAGTGGCACCCCTAATATTAGTCTTCCACTAGAATTTCACCTGCTCCCTAAAGGAGGGGTGAGACCACCACATAATTTTGAATCTAAAGGGCGTCGGGTTGATCTTAGGAGAGTCAATCCAATAGAGAAGGAGGGGGTTGTGATTTGAGGTAGTTCTAGGGAGGGCCGACAAGGTGGAGTTCAGGCAGAGGTTCCAAGAGGAAGTGGCTAGGACCCGATCAAGCCTCACCTAGATGAGGTGAGGACCTTTCCTATTATTGGACCAATTGAATGGGTCCCCCTTCAGAGTAATATCAAGAAGACTTGTGGAAGCAATAAAATTCGCCAACTCTCCCATACTGTCTAAGTAATCCATGAGGTCACCACACTTTTCAGAGGGGTAAAGGGGGGTGTTAAAATCACCAGCCAACAAAAAGTTTGCAGAGCCATCCTGATCAATCCAGTGGCCCAGCTCAATCCACAGAGAGGCTCGCACGTGCCAGGTGTTAGGAGCATAAATATTGAAGGTGGTCCATTCAATACCAAACTTCCTAAAGATAACAGCAAGGAAGTTAGGGGATGAGGTAACCAACTGACTAGTTATTCTATTTGGGTTCTAGAGTGTGGAAATACCACCAGACACACCTGTAGCTTCAGAATAAAGGAAAGTGGCCCCCGGCCAAAGATGCGGTGCTAGGGTAGCAAAGGTACTAGCAAACATCTTGACTTCTTGTAGGAGAAGAACCTCCAGCTTGAGATAAAAAATGTAATGTTTAACAACCATTTGTTGAAGGGAGTTGTTCAAACCCCTCACATTCCAAGAGAGGAAATTCATCTCTTACTTTTGAAGCTAGATTCCAGGGTTTGTTTCCTTCCTCCTGCAACCTCCCTTGTGGACCCTTTCGATATTCTTACCCATTCTGAGGGTCTTCGTCTTGGTGTATCCACCCCCACATCTGCCTTTTTATTTTTGGTTTTCTTTTTCTTTGTTTTCCATTCCCCCTCCTCATCCTCTGAACCATCTATGGAGCTGAGGGCACTTTTCTTTACCACCTTTGGGGTGTGCTTATCCATTCGAATTGGGTCATGCAACTCAAGGGCTACCACAATATCAGGCTATTCCTCCCTAGTAGAGTTAAACTTTCTCTCCTTAGGGGGGGTGTCAAGGTTAGAGTAGGTTCCAAAACTGGCACCATCTTAGGTTGGGACACCCGATCTCTCAAGATTGGGTCTCGAGGAGACCTAGAGCATCCCCCACCCTGCTCCTAGGGGGAGACTATGTCACCTTCTTTAGGTGTCAGCACATCAGAATCTGTATCAATGGCCCCAGGTGTCTGCACATCAAAATCTGTATCAACGGCCACCGGGGGTGGATTTGACACCAATGATTCCTGATTCTCAACTAGGAGAAGGGCCCTCTGCTATTCCTTTGTCCTTGTTCTAGATCATTTCTCTTCCAACTTGGTGGCCTTGCAGGTATCACCAGAGTGGCCTCTGCATTCCCATTTATGACAAAAAAGGGTAGCATTTTCATACACCAATTCTTGGGTCCATCTACCTAGTTTATATTTCAAAATGACAAAGTTGGGCAGGATTTTATTCATAGTGACATTCACACAGGATATAGCAAACACCAACCTAGATTTAGACCTTGTCACCTGATCCACCATGATGAATGAACCAAAGGAATCACCAATCCACCAGAAGACTTTCTCATCCAAATACTCGAGTGGGAGGCCTGGGAGGCAGACCTAAACAGGAGCCGATCTAGTTAGGTTGGTCACCAGATTGAATCCGGGTTTCCACTTCGCAAGGGCTAAAAAATGCTTTCCATATACCCATGAACCTGACAACACACTGGCCATGTCCTCAAGAGTGGTAAACATAAATAGGAAGAGCCCTCCTAGAAAGGCTGAAAACACGGCCGATCCTTTGATCTTCCACTAGTTAGAAACCCATTTTCTAACCATTTCAATGGTAGGTCAAAAATTGAATAATCAACCCACCAGAGCCATCTAAAAGTCAGCCATCGTGTGATTCACCACAGAGTCAGGGAGTGACAGTTCTGCTCCTTCCTTAATCTGAACAAAATCCACCAAAAGGGCCTGCAAGAGTTGTTGGGCATCACCAACAAGAGCACCTTTCCAGTTATGTTTAGGGGAGAGCAGGGGATCAACAGATGAAGACTCTTTTTGAGATTCCCCCGTTGACCCTGGCACAGTGACCATGACCTGGGGTCCATCAAGTCCAACAGGTGGGTTTGCTAGGGGGGCAGCATCTCCCCCTGGGGAGACGGGCATGGGAACCTACAGTTTGAAAATTGAGCTAGGTGGGAAGGAGAGCGGAAAGTTGCAGAGTGGAGTATCAGCTATTATATGAAAGGTTTCCATTGTTGAAATAGTTATTGACAATCAATTGAACAAGTTTGAAGATCAATTGATCACTACAAATAATTATAGTAGAATGTTTATATCAAAGGTAATAGTTTGAATCAACCATCATTCAAGATCAAGTGTATAGCTAAATATCAAAGAAAAAACTTACATCTAATGAATAAATTGCAATCAAATTATATCTCTATGGTGACTTGATTCTCATGTATCAAAAGTAACATGAAACAACCTAATAAATATTGGTGCAATAGATTAGTAGGTCCACTTTCCTTGCACCACTACACCTTTTCAACATTTTCAATCCCATTCAAAAGTCAACATGATATGTTTAGTCCCACTTTTTCTAAAAACATACCATTCATGTATAGATGTAACCATATCATGAATTGAACATCCATATATAGTTGTGGAGATGATGAGCATTCAAGTAGAAGGAGAGCATCAGGAGCTAGGGGTTTAGGTGATGTAGAGGAAGATGGTGATTTCAACAATAATAAAGATGATCTATATTATGTTTCACATGCCTTGGTTGACTGGGGTTTTGGCTATGGTGACAAGGGATTCCTTTTGATAGTGGGTAGAGGTGATGATTTTGTGGCTTGCTTGACAAAATCTCCAACACAGAATATGTATCCCCTTTTGCAAACACCTAAGAAATCTATCTTCAATTTTCTCCATAATTACAAAGAGCTCTTCCTCTATAGCTAAGAAATGAGTACCTCATGTTTACTCTTTTGCAATAGTGCTACTTGGTCATTATATCTCTAACAAAATTTCCTACTTTGAAAGGAAGAGAATAATTTTTAGGTTCAATTAGTTTTGATGGCCTGACTTCTTGAGTTTGTTATCTAATTTTAGAGTACTAGAGCCTACTGGCCTCATGTAAGGTTGAGAGATACCCGTATTGTTATGGCTTCTTCATTATTTTTTGATTGTACTAAGAATTCAGGTATTAAAAAAGGGGGGTCTGATGTCCTATCTATTTTTACCTTGTTTCTCTCTTTCAAACCGCTATTTGAACTTGTTGTTTCCATTATTTGAATAATAATTCCTTGTCTTCCCTTCCATATCTAATGTGACCCTCCCTATGAAATAATTGGTAATATATGCAGCCATTTTCTAAAAGTGGATCCTAATACTATATATTTCTCCCATACTTCCAACGTTTAAAATATTTTTGATGATTTGGAGCTCCTTAAACCATTTCCTAGTCATATTTTTATTTTGGTGGGTGAGTTGTTATACATACAGTGTCTATACTACGAAGGGATCCCTTTTTAGTGCAAATAATATTTTTCTACAAGTCATTTGGCATGCTCTCGCCCCTAATGTTCTCATTCTCATTCTTCTCCTAACATGAGGAAGAACGTTGATCACTTCCATCTCACAATTTTTCCTATTTCTTTAGATTTTGGGTAGAAGTATTTTATGGAATCGGTGCCTCCCCCTTCTTCTTAATTTTCTATTTTGGAAGCTGACACCATTTTCTCATGTGGCACATCCTCAGAACCCTTTTTTTTTTTGTCAAGCTATGAAAAACCAAATGTCTTAGATACCGTGTTAGAGTGATTCTCGCATCCCAGGATCATGACTATTACACCTTCCACAGAGGAGTTATAGACAATTATTCCACAAGTAAAATGATATGATATTGAAAATTTTAAAATATGCAAAATGCTCTTCCCTATATAGAGAATATGGAGAAAAAGTGAGAGTATAGGAGGCACCTGTGTCAATGAGATATGAGAGTAGGTAAAACTACCTTGACATAAATACTAATACCCTAGGAAAATACTAAATAATGAAAGCTAACATATCCCTATGTGGAGGTTAAGTAAGAGTAAATAATATTTACTCTAACAATAAACATCATCTAAATAACATAAAAATACATAACCTGTATGATATAACTAAAATTTGATTAGAAAGTAACGCATTCTACAATTAAGGACAATTACATTATAAAATCATTCAAATAATAAAACCAATTCTTGAAAAGGGAGGGGACATTGTAGATTATAGTTTAGAGATAAATTTTGAGTATTAAGACTCCAAATCACGTGGGTGAAAAATTTAAAAGGTAT
>MU224148.1:1059594-1079088 GCA_018584345.1 Thuja plicata
TAGTTCAAAACTCAATGTTCACCAATATGGAGATGTTCAAATCACATTTAACTAGGTTTAAAATAATACCACTAAAACCACAGCTACAAAACATAACTAAAACCCATTTATTCATGCTGTGCGTTGAGAAACATTATCAATAAAGCATCCAAATGATTTTGTAATAACCAATAATAAATGACTGACTGATAGGATGACTGTCTGGCAATATTTCTATTCAGACAGCCCTGAAAATGGTAACAAATTAATCCCTTAAACAGACAGGGAATAAATATTACATGCTCGTATAATTTCTATTCTAGCAGTGATGATAAAAATAACATGTCTCATCATGGAATTCTCCAAATTCTTGACCATATTGATTGATACACATAGCATTGCACTCTGCATGTCTAAATCAGAGGCATATCTAGTTAAATGAACCGCTATAGCTTTTGCAATACCCCGGGTGGTCAACAGCCTCGGACGAAACTGATCATATTACACATGAATAACTAGTTCAGAATTACTATTATCTAAGATTTTCCACTGCAAATAGTTGATATATTTTTATTCGGATCAAAAATTAAAATATACTAATGTTGAATATTGAATTTGAAGAGAAGAAGAATAAATATTACCAGAAGTTGCAAGCAACAAGATCATGAGAAACACAACCATGCCCTTCGCCATGTAAGCAATTGCTTGTGTATTCTGTGACTTACTACTTCTCTACGGGTAACCTGGATGTGTGCTTGAGGAAGAGGTAATTCTTTCGGGCTACTTATAGCTAAAACACCAGATCAGACAATCATAATTATTTATTATTGATTCAAATAAAGTAATTCTTTTGAGGGGTACTAATCTATATTATACCCCAGATTGAAAGAATCTTTTGTGAAAATTCCTATTACAGTCATTGATTATTAATCTCCTATCTCATAAAGATTATTTAACTGCTGAAATTAAATTTACAGCTGAATATCGAAAAATAACACAACTGCAACTTCACCAATAAAAATACGGAAGGAAATATGCAACATAAAGAACATAATATTTTTGGACAATTGTCCCATGAAAAACCCCGAAGGGAAGACCAGTACTACAGATGAGAAATATATATTAATCTTCATCAAAATTAAGAGATACAAAATTCCTTGCCTCTCACTGGTAGAATTCACTTAATCTCCTAACTCCTCCTGTTGATATTCCTCCACTGCTAGATCCCCAACGCTATCAGTGCACCCTTGCTAACACTGCAAGACTATTTGCTATCACTACAAACTCATTTGCTAACACTGCAAGTGCTCTCCAACTTGTGTTGGTGTGATGTGATTGATGTCTCTCCAAATGCCCCTAGACCCCCTTTTATACTACCCTCATTGGTAAACCAACAGCCGAGATTAATTCTCAATCAATGGCTGAGATAAAGTACAACCCAACAACCAAACAAAAAATTAATTGCAAGTTGTTGCAAGTTGTCACCTAGGGGAATCAAAAAAACAAATAATTAATAATTAATTAATTATTGTTAGCAAGTGGTGGGACAGTTGTCCAAGCTAACAAACTAACACTCCCTCTTAGCGAGGAAGCTGTTCTGCAGGACACCCAACTTATCTCTGAAGAAGATGAATTTCGCCTTCCCCAATGCCTTTGTTAGAATGTCTACTACCTGCTCCTCTGTAGGTATGTACTATAGCTAAACAATCCCCCATTGTACACAATCTCTAATGAAGTGATACCTAATGTCTATATGTTTAGACCTATCATGAAACACTAGATTCTCAGACAACTTGATGCAACTTTGATTGTCACAATGTATCACAATAGTCTCAACTCTCTGACCAAACAAGGCCACTAGCAACTTCCAAAGCCATATAGCTTCACACGTCACCATGCTAGCTACTATGTATTGTGCTTTTGCAGAACTCAAAGACACGGACTTTTGTTTCCTACTAAACCAAGAGACAACTCTCGATCCCAAACTGAAACAACACCTTGAAGTGCTTCTCTTGTTCATTGTATTGCCTACCCAATCTGCATCAGTATAGCCTATCAACTTGATACCTTTACCTCAAACATATTTGTTCCTATACAAATCTTCCTTCAATCTGCACACATGGGTCTCTTTGTTGTGTGCTACAAAGCCTTCTGGTTGCTCTATGTATACCTCCTCTCTCAACTCATCATTAAAAAATGCTATCTTGATATCCATTTGATGGATCTGCCATCTCATATGTGCTGCAACTAAGATCACAACTTGTATAGAAGTATACCTTGCCACAGGAGCAAATGTCTCCTCATAGTCTATTCCCTCTTTCTGAGAGAACCCTTTTGCCATGAACCTTGCCTTGTATTTCTCGATGCTACCATCTACATCATTCTTGATCTTGTAGATCCAGCGTGATCCAGCCACTGCCCTATCTATTGGTCTAGGCACTACCTCCCACACATCATTCTACATTATTGAGGTATATTCTTCAACCATCGCATCTCGCCAATTCTGATGATGTGCATCTTCCTGATAACTGGAAGGCTCACTATCTACCAACTGACTAATTAAAGCCACATAGTAATTAAACTTGGCTGGTTGTTTCCTTGATCTTGTACTCCTCCTAGGAATTCCCACAAACTCCTAAGTATGGTTTAAAATAGATTATCAATCTAAGAAAATCTTCATGCTAACAAATCGATAAAATATGCTTATGCCAATATGTCATTTGGTATGTCAAGATGAGGTGTAAAATTTCAAAGAACCTTGGATGCTTCCTTTTAATTTATATCATGTCTTACATAAATTAGCAACATGGATCATCCCTCTCTCAATAACCTTCAAATTACCACACCCATCTCTAGTCTTTCCTCATACACTTCCAGTTGTGTTCCATGTCCACTCACCTTTTTTTTTATGTCTTACAATATAGCACAACTCCTTTTAAAAAGAAGTCTAGATATTTATTTTCCCCTACATGTCAAACATTTCTTTTGAGCTATGATTTTCCCTACAAAAGAAGATATAACTTGGCCTTTTTTAATTTCACAGATGAATTTTTTATTTTTCCTACAAAAGAAGATATAACTTAACCAAAATGCTCTTTTATATTTTTATTCTAGGTATATTTTAGTGCGCACTAATTTTTTATTTTACTTTTCGCCATTAGATAAGGATCATATGAGTAGCTCATGTTGGTTGGAAATATCTATATTAACCATAATTTTAATTTTCCAAACTTTAAAAATCAAGTAAAATGAAAGGTTTCCATTGTTGAAGCAATTATTGACAATCAATTGAACAAGTTAGAAGATCAATGGATCACTACAAATAATTGTAGTAGAATGTTTATATCGAAGGTAATAGTTAGAATCAACCATCATTCTAGAGTAAAAGTATAGCTAAATATCAAAGAAAAAACTTGCATAGCTAAATATCAATCCCATTAAAAAGTAAGTGTATAGATAAATATCAATCCCATTCAAAAGTAAGTGTATATTTAAATATCAATCCAATTCAAAAGTCAAAATGATATGTTTAGTCCCAGTTTTTCTAAAAACATACCATTTATGTATACATGCAACCATGTCATGAATTGAACATCCATATATAATTTTGAAGATGATGAGCATTCAAGTAGGAGGAGACCATCAGGAGCTAGAGGTTTAGGTGATGTAGAAGAAGATGGTGATTCCAACTGTAATAAAGATGATCCATATTATGTTTCACATGCCTTGGTTGAATGGGGTTTTGGATATGGTGACAAGGGATTCCTTTTGATAATGGGTAGAGGTGATGATATTACAGCCTGCTTGATAAAATATCCAACACAAAATATGTATCCCCTTTTGCAAAAATCTAAGAAATTTATCTTCAATTTACTCCATAATGACAAAGAGATCTTCCTTTATAGCTAAGAAATGCGTAACTCATGTCTCCTCTTTTTCAATAGTGCTACTTGGTCATTATATCTCTAACAAAATTTCCTACTTTGAAAGGAAGAGAATAATTTTTAGGTTCAATTAGTTTTGATGGGTTGACTTCTTGAGTTTTTTACCTAATTTTAGAGTACTAGAGCCTGCTAGCCTCATGTAAGGTTTTGAGAGACCTGTATTGTTATGGCTTATTCATTATTTTATGACTATACTAAGAATTCAGGTATTAAAAATGGGGGGTTTGATGTCCTGTCTATTTTTACCTTGTTGCTCTGTTTCAAACTGCTATTTGAACCTGTTGTTGTTTCCATTATTTGAATAAGAATTCCTTGTCTTCCCTTCCATATCAAATGTGACCCTCCCTATGAAATAATTGGTAATATATGGGGCCATTTTCTAAAAGTGGATCCTAATACTATATATTTCTCCCATACTTCCAACGTTTAAAATATTTTTGATGATTTGGAGCTCCTTAAACCATTTCCTACTCATATTTTTCCTTTGGTGAGTGAGTTGTTATGGAGACAGAGTTTGTACTATGAAGGGATCCATTTTTAGTGCAAATAATATTATTCTACAAATCATTTGGTATGCTCTCGCCCCTAAGGTTCTCATCATCATTCTTCTCCTAACATGAGGAAGAAAGTTGTTCACTTCCATCTCACAATTTTTCCTATTTATTTAGATTTTGGGTAGAAGTATTGCATGGAATCAGTGCCTCCCACTTCATCTTTATTTTCTATTTTGGAAGCTCACACCATTTTCTCATGTGGCACATCCTCAGACCCTATTTTTTAATCTCTCAAGCTCTTGAAATCCAAATGTCTTAGATATTGTGTTACAGTGATTCTCGCATCCCAGGATCATGACTATAACACCTTCCATACAGGAGATATAGACAATTATTCCACTAGTAAAATGATATGATATTGATAATTTTTAAAAATCTAAAATGCTCTTACCTATATAGAGAATATGGAGAAAAAGTGAGAGTATAGGAGGCACGTGTCTCAATGAGATATGAGAGTAGGTAGAACTACCCTGACATAAATACCAATACCCTTAGCAAATACTAAATAATGAAAGCTAATATATCCCTATGTGGAGGGTAAGTAAGAGTAAATAATATTTACTTTAACAATAACCATCATCTAAATAACATAACAATAGATAAACTGTATGATTTAACTAAAATTTTGTTAGAAAGTAATGCATTATAGACTTAAGGACAATTGCATTATAAAATCATTCAAATAATAAAACCAATTCTCTAAAAGGGAGGGGACATATTGTAGATTATAGTTTAGAGATAAATTTGGAGTATTAAGACTCCAAATCACTTGAGTGAAACATTTAAAAGCCATAGGATAATTTATATTCTTAAGAGTGTATTCATATTTGAGCTACAGATATGGCCTCCTGTTCCCTACTTTCAAATCATCATTTCCTGCCCAAGATTATGAGGGTTAACGAATCTCTAGCGTACAACCCTATTGACAATAACTCCAACACAAAATATGCATCCCCTTTTGCAAAAACCTTAAAAACCATATCTTTTATTTACTCGAGAGACACAAAGGGCTCTTTTGTTATAGCTAAGAAATGCATACCTTGTGTCTCTTTTGTTCCAAAAATGGTACTTGGTAATGATGTGCCTGACAAAATTTTGTACTTTGAAAGGAAGAGAATAATTTTTAGGTTCAATCACTTGTGGTGGGATCACTTCTTAAGGTGGATTGTCTCATATAAAAGCACTAGAACCTAGTGGCCTTAGATAAGGTTGACAATTACCCGTATTCTTGTAAATTCTTCAATATCTGTTGACTCTAAAAAGGATTCAAACCAAATTTTTTACTATGGGTGATTGAAAATTGGGATCTGATGTCCTATCCCTTTTTCCCTTATTTCTCTGTTTCAAACCTCTAATTGAATATTTTGTTATTTTTTCTATCCAAATAAGATTTCCTTCTCTTCCCCTCAATATTTGGTGACTCTCCCTATGATAATAATGGTAATATATGGGGCCATTTTATCAAAGTGGATCCCGTTACTAGATATTTCTCCCATACTTCCTATGTTTAAAATAATTTTGATAATTTCAACCTCTTTAAAACACTTCCTCCTTCTATTTTTGTTATGTTGGGTGAGTTATTTTGGAGATTTATTCTGTACCACAAGTGTATCCCTTTCAAGAGCTGAAAATATTTTTATACAATTCATTTGACATTTTTTCTCCCCTATCGTTATCGTCATCATTATTCTCCTAATTGGTGGAAGAAGGTTGAATGCTGCCATCTCATTGTTTTTCCTATTTCTTCAAATTTTGGGTAGAAGCCTCCTTCTTCTTGATTGTCTATTTTGGTAGCTCAAGCCCTTTTTCTTTCTCACATGGCACATCTTGTGACCTCTTTTTCTAGTTTCTCAAGCCCTATCCTCATCCTTTATATTGTTCTTGACTATCTATCACTAAGCTATTGTGTTCCCTCCCAAAATTTGGTTTCTAATTTACAAGATTAATTTTTGTTTTGTCTCTAATGGTTCATCAAGAATTGATCAATTATTTTATCTTGTAAAATATGGTTCCTCTTAGACTTATTGATCCTATAATAAGAAGAACCAATCTCTTACAAATACTAAGATTGTTCCAATGGGAATAGTCTCAACATGTAAAAAATACCATAACTTTGAAAGAGATGGATGAGCTTTAAATTAGGGTGGATAATGAAGGGCCTTTATTAGAGAGCGGGTTGGGGACCTCTACGAGTTGATTCCCTTAAAATAATAAAACAAATGAATATTTCATTCCTTTACTAATGTTTAAAAAATGATGATAGGGATAATAGGGATATGTAAGAGATTGTCAATTTCATTAAGTAGATGATTCATAGGAAATTTGGATCTCACCTGATTCTACAAGATGAACTTGAACATAGGTGGGAGAAAGGAAGATGAAAGAAATGACATAGAAGTTATGAGGGAGATGGAAGGTCTTGCTACACACAGTGACATTGGTATACTTGTTTTTTCATCGTATTCTAGGTCAAAATTTGACTGACAATGATGATTTGAAGTATTATCTATTTTCCTACATCTTGATATAGATTTATGATTATGCCACTAAATTAATAATAATAATTATTCCTTGTAACATGATACCTTTCTATGGTAGCAGAACTGTAAGAGGAAACCTTTTTTTGGAGCATGCTGCCAGTTTAAAGTTTGCATTTCTCTAAGAGCATCATAGATTTGATCCCTGTAATTTTCCCTTCCCTCTGTGATGATCCTTGTATCATTCAAGGGTGTAGAATTAATATTGGCTCCTTTTGTTGTGTTCATGCCTTGGATCGATGTTGTTTATCCATGGTAGTGGTTTAGGGTTTATACATGCCTCTTAGATATGTACAGTGTATGGCTTTGTGCAGTAGTGGAGAACTCTTACATTTTGATACTTCTTGGGTCCTTTCCTTGTTTTGCATCATGGAAGAGCCTTCTATCCCTCTTCCTATGTGAGCTTCCCATACCCTTCCTAGGGCTTTATGATATTTTGTTGGTCACTCTTTGTTCTCTTCACTATTTGTGCTTTTTGGTTTTTGCATGGCCATGTGTGGGAGAAAATTGGTTGGGTTTTCTTTAATTTTGAGTTTTAAGCCTTTCTTCTACTATCCTTGTGTGCTTTATCATTCCTTTGTTTTTTGGGGTTCAAGTGGCTATGGTTCTCTTTTCCAGTGCCCATTATTTTATATTTGTTGTTCATATGTTATGGGTTATATCTTGTAAGGCCAATTATCTGCAAGAGTCTGATCCTGTTGTGGTAGGTTTCTTTGATCTGACTATGATGTTGGCTTTGATTAATTTTCTATGGTTTTCCTCTTTTAATTTTATTATTGAGGTGACAACCTATCATAAGGAGGTGGTTTCTGGCTTTGGAAAGAGGCTAATTGTGGCTTATTATGGTCTTCTCCTAGTTGTTGTGCAATAATGTTGCTGAGGTGGTCTCTCATTCCCCTATCAAGGACTCACTTAGCTACAAATCCTATAGAGGTGGGATACTATCATATGAAGGTGACGTGGGATTTTTCTTGTATTTTTTGGGCCTTTAGGTGGGTGACATTTTTGTAAACTGTAGAGAAGTTTGTGAATCAAGTTAAAACCCTCTTGGTTGGTTTGGGGATCCTTTCTTAACCCCATGGGCCTCTTCTTGAGCTAGACTTTCTCTAATTTTGAGATCCATTTTCAGATGTTCTTTTATACCAGATGGTTGCAGAATCTTTGTTTCCTCTCCCCTATTGTATAAACTAGATGGTTCATAGTAATTTAGAATGTAAAAGGTTTTAGGGTGTCTTTGAATAATATGCTCTTCTTTTGAGGAGTGAGCCTCTTTTATTGAATAAGAGTGCCTGGTAGAAGGTTCAGAGTTCTTTCAAAACTCCTCTCTATTTCAAATATAAACTTGTGAGTTTATCGCTCTTCTTTTTTAGTCTAGCTTGATGTTATAGTGTTTAGGTTGGTCCTCCCTCTGTCATGTCCATTTTCCATTCCATGGGTCTAGGCCCTTTCCTTCTTGACTTTAATTAGAACATTACACCTTATTTATATCCATATGAATAGAAATTTAAATCAACGGTATTGCCAGGAAATATTGGATTTAGACATTGGTAGCTTAGAAAAAGTTCTTGTTTATCTCCAATGTCAGTGGTTGAAAACAAGGATGAGTCAAGAGTGTACAAAATATAGAGAGATCAAAAAAACTATTCGCAACGATAAGATTCCTATTCTTTTTATTGATGAATTGAATGGTGAATTTTTAACTAAGTTAGATTTCTATTCATATTATCATCAAATTCATGTAAAGGAGGAGGATTCATATAAAAATACTTTTAGAACAAAGAGGGTCATCATAGATGTTTATTTATGCTATTTGGTCTCACAAAGTGCCATCAAATTTTCAACACTGTCACACCAATTATTGTAATTTTTTTTCGGTATTCTTCAGCAACGTCTTCCTCTATAGTTAGAAAAAATTGTAGCTTGGGAAATAAAACTAGTACATAGATAATCTTATGATCCACAATTAAATAGAAAAATAAAAGTTATAAATAAATATTTAAAACTATATCTTGGTTTATTTTCCTTTGAAAAACAAATATAGATCAATTCCATAGTGAGAGGAGAGACATCTGTGTGTGTGTGTGTGTGTGTGTGTGTGTGTGTGTGTGTGTGTTGGGGGGGGGGGGGACAAATTACCCCTTTATTCTAAACCTTAGAAAAAAAGTCACTTAACTAATAGAAGGGTTCATGAAGTTTGAACCTAAATTTATTTTTGTCTAAACCTTAAAAACCAATTTCACTTAAATAACATAAGGGTTCATGATGTTTGAGCCTAATTTATTAAGCCTGATTAAAGTTTTTTACTAGATTCGATTTGTAGCTTATACCTTGAAACTTCTACCCTCTTCCAAATTTCATCGTATATCTTATTTCTTTTTTGAAGAAAGTATAGGTAACAAGACTTGGATCTGTATAGAATTGCTCAAGTTTGATGATGGGAAGTTTATTTTTGACTCTAAAGTAGTCATAGAGAAATGAGTGAAGTTATTTAAATATTCCTCATGAAGTGGAAGAATTGGAAATTGAAGATGAAACATTTGAAGATGAATAATTCCATATGAAGTTGATAAATATTGAGGACAAATTTTTTTATGCCTTTCATATTCATCTTCCTAAGTGTAATAAGGCTGAGCACTTATGCCTTGCTTAACCTTAATGTTTTCATTTATTATCTCTATTTAAGTCCTTAGGATAACATAATTAACTTTACAAAAGTGTGTTCCTATATAATTATATTTATAAATAAGAAAGAGAAAGACTCTTTCAAATTATCATAAGTCGTAAGATTAAATTCATTCTCATATTCCAATTTTTAAAGATACCTCCAATGAAGTGGTCTGATATTTTATTAATTCTGGCCTTTATTTTTATTAAATATCTTAAAATATTATGACACATAATCTGTTGCATTCAAGACTTAAATTCTATATATGGTGATATGAGAGCTGCTAAATTAATTAAATAAAGTGTAATTTTTGCCTAGATTCATTTTACCCTAGATTCCATGTATATCCACAATCGTCATTGAGTATAAGGTAGTTTTCTTCTAGTTGAGAAATTTGTGTTATAAAAAGGGTTTCAAGAGAATCCACTTGTCCAACTCAATATCCATTACATATGAACACTAGAATGTAAGAGAAATGGACATGGGTTGAGTTCTAAATACTATAGAGAAGCAAGCATCTATTAAGTTCTATGTAAATCTCACTACATATTTCAAATATTTTCTTTGAAACTATGATTGATTCATCATGTTTTATAGATTGACAGCCAATGGCTCTGAATCTTAGCTTGCAAGAGTCTTGCCAATAAGTTGGTCATTAGTGAAAAAGGTCCCATCTCCCTGTCTAGATTATTTATTTGGTAGTTCACTTTTGATCGACTCTTTCTACCGTAACTAGCAGTATTGGTGAGTAGCATGGACCAGCTTTAGCCACTTTGGAGAGTATATTATATTTTGTTTGTCCTTTATTTATTTGATCAGTTTGGTTAGGATTTTCTCAAAAATCTCATGTCTTTCCATAGCATTCATGGTTAGATCATTGTTTTTGATAGATAAAGCAGCAAGAGGGTGCTAGCCCGTGGAACAAAGGACTAGTAGCACATTAACAACATATTAATGGAACTAGTCAAAGAAGGTAGAACATTTTAAGAGCATAATCACCAAATCTAACTCTACCCCTATCAAAAACATAAACCACAGTACTAATCAACAGGATTAAACCAGAGTACTTAAAATGAATAGTAGCATGAAAATTATCAATTATAAGCCACGCAAGGCTACACAAAATATATAAAAACTAACATTATCCTAAACCGCAAAATAGGGGATTTGAGGACCAAGCCCAACCAAAATTAAATAACACATGGACACCAGAGATTAGTTCTTCCCACATAGCTGTTTAGATAGCAGGGTCCTAGCCCACTCGTCTTGCAGAAACAAGAATAGATCTTTGTTGTCGTTCGCTTCTAGCCTGCCGCCCGCCACCTTTTCCTGCACATGACAGAGGGTCGTAGCCAAAGCATGCATGACCTTCAGGGAAATTTGTTGGTCCTCATGCAATGGTTCATCAGATCTTGCATATTTTTCTTAATCTCTGTAATATCCTTGATCAAATTTGAGAACCTCCTTTTGAGGGTGCCTTTAAATTTGTTTTTGTCCTCCATGGCCACGGTATGGGGCTTACCTTAAGGATCCTGAGTAGGACTCAGGGATGGGGTAGGGTTATTGGGGGTTTCCATGGTTTGCTAGAGGTTGGGAAGAGGAGTGTTACCAGTCCTAGGGGGACTCATATAGCCATCCGAGGAACCTTTCTTGGACTCAGTGGAGTGGGAGTCATTTTCAAACAGGGAAAGCTCTTGAGAGGCTATTTCCATCAACCTAGTTCTACACTATTCCTTGGCAATTCTATTTGACCTCCGGCAACCTGAGCCACTTAAGTCCACCTCCAGATTAAGCTAGCTCTCCATCATTTTTTGTCTTTTGGGCCTATAATTAGTCTTAGGAGTGCTGTCAGCCTCTTTCCCCTCTTTGTACTCCACAGACTCAGAGACATAAGACTCCTCCTGACCCTCCTTCCTACTGAGAGGGTTTTTAATCATTTTTTTTGTAACTTGTACCCTTTTTATCAGCCAGCTCAGGCTCCTGGGTGATACAGATGGATTGGGAGGAGGAATGGGTGGGTTTTCAGTTTTGGCCAGGGGCTCCTCCTGGGGCATCATTAGGATAATCAGAGGGGGTTGGGGTGCTGGGAAGATAGCTTTGTGAAAATGATATATGCAGAGAAGGAGGCCCTAATGGAGGATAGCTTTATCAGGGTTGCCTTTAATATCTAGGACATTACTCTCTATGGAGTGCAGAAGATAGAAAGGTATGGAAATTAAATCCTTGTTTCTAATATGATTCGAGAACGGTAAGTGGTAGTTGTAAAACATAGTGAACTTACCTTCCAGTGTGAAATACTTCATCACAATGAGGAAAATTTTTGGCCAGAAGTCCAGCAGCTCCTCACTGTTGAATCCCCCTTGTTTTCTCACTGGCAGCTCACCATCCTTGAAAAACTGTTTGACGCTGGTAGGGTCAGGAGTCTGACTGGTCTTTTTGTATTTCTCCCCCCCACAGGGAGCCCAGTCGCCTTAGCTATGACCTCTTCATTTAGCTGGAAGTGGATGCCCCCAATTGAAACACTCATGTTGTTCCAGAAAGAGACAAATTGTTTAGAGATTGGCTCGTCATGCCCACCTTTCATTCTTTCCATGAAACCCCATATGCCTGTTTCTTTGCAATAATGACTCACTAATGCATCAGAAGTGAAAGCCTCATCAATGTTATCAGGCTCAATATAGAGAGTGTTGCCTTCGATTTCAAGGGTCTGCTCCTCTTGTACCAGAATATATTTGAAATCTAAGAGCCGAGCGTTTTTACAGGCCATAAAAAACCACTTGTTTTTGTAAATATTTTCCGAGGATAGCTTATACTTAAAATTTTAGTCTTGAAAATTTTGGAATTTGGGCTCCGTACAACCATATCTAACGGATCTCCAGGTGCCATTAATAGCAATAATAACAGGGATAGCCAAAAAAACCCTCTAATTCAGACAACTCTTACTCCACATGTTTGAAAGGTAATGATAATTCTTTATGGGAATTTGAGTTCTCCTTTCCATAATCACAAAAATCACCCAAACATGCCAGCACATGATCCAGTAAGGATTCGTAATGAATATGATAGCCTGGCACATTTAAATAGTAGTATTCATTTCTCCCACGAAGATTTGTTAAGTCACCAGAGGTAAATCACTAATCACCCTCCAACTGTTGAGTTTAATTTGTTCTAGGCCTATTACTGCCATTGAGTTGGCAACCGAATTCCCCTCTCTATACGTGTGACCTATAGTCATGCGTTGGAAGCTATTGAGAATCTTTCTGATCTCCATAATGATAGGTTTAGCATGCCATCCTACACTAGCACCACTAGTAATAGCCTCAACAACCACTTTGAAATCCCCCTCAATTTCCCGCTGTCTAAAGTTCATTTGTTTCACGAATTTAATCCCCCAGAGAAGGGTCATTCCTTCCGCCTGGGTGACAGTGCAGTTATTGATAGGCCCAGCATAAGCCAGTAGGAAAGTGCCATTGTGATCTCTTAGCACACCACCCCCTCCATGACCAAGATTATTTATCGCCCCATCAAAGTTTAATTTTGTCCATCCTCTAGGAAGGGCGACCCATCTGGTAGCATTTCTAGCTATCCTTTTCGCATCGTCAAACCTGGAGAACCTATCTAGGAGGTTCTAGCTCTAAGAAATTCTAACTTCCCAGGAAGTAGGAGGATAGGGGGAGCTTCCATTTACCCATCCTGGCATTCTCACATAGGATCTTATTTCCAATATGGAGACAGGTCTCAGGCTGGTTACTATTCTCTCTGAAAATCCTATTGTTCCTTTCCTTCCAAATGGTCCATCATATATGAGGGGGAAGCATACGCCAGAGGAGTTGGAGTAGGGGGTGATTGGAAGGAGATCTCCAGTTGTTAAATTGATGTGCTTCTCTACCCAGGGCCCACAAGATACCCAATTTTTCGATAATCTCTTGCCAAATGCTGGTGGCATAGTCATAGTGGATGAAAAGGTGGTTTACCATTTCTTCCTCCTTCCAGTCTCTACGATTGATGTAGCTAGAGACTCTATTACCTAGGCTAGGTCTGAGATAGTCCATAAGGGGTTTGAATCTGTTGCCCAAGTTAGGTTGATTCATGATCCAGTGGTCATTCCAAAATCTGATGGATCTCCCATTTCCAATTTGCCAAAAATCTCCTTTAGACAGAAGGGTATTACATTTACATATGTTTATCTAGAGTTTGGATCCACTAGGGAGGTCACTATTGTGGAACATCCTCCCATAGGGATGTCCTTGGAGGTACTTGGCTTCCATTAATCTGCACCAGTCTGCTTTTCCTTCTATGAGCTTCCATGCCACTTTTGTAGTAAGGGCCTTATTGATCAGACCAATTTTTCTTAGACCCAGGCCACCCATTCTTTTTAGGAGGCAGATAGTGTCCCAATTGACAAGAAAAATCCTTTTCTTTTCTTCAGACCCCACCCACCGAAAGGTTCTCTGAATCCTTTCAAGTTTATCAGCCATGTTGCTTCTGATTTTAAAGAGGTATAGGAAGTAAATAGTGATCCCTTGGAGAGTGGAGGCCACCAGCTGAAGCTTGCCAGCATTGCTTAAAAACATCCCCTTCCAACCAGCAAGTTTCCTCTAGGTTCTTTCAAGGATGGAATTCCAGAAATCTTGGGACACCTCTTTGACCGTGAGGGGGAGGCCAAGGTAGGTAGAAGGAAGAAAAGTTGCCAAACAACCCAATACTTGAAGCACCTTATTTTGTAACTCCATGGGGGTATTGAAGAAGAATAGCCAACTCTTTTGATAGTTAATACACTATCCAGAAGCCCATGCATAAATTTCAAGGATTTGTTTCCAATGTCTGGCCTCAATCACTGAAGAACACCCAAAGAGGAAAGTGTCATCCACAAACTATTCTAACACCACCTGAGGAAGGGTAGAAGCAGGTTTGACACCTTTTATTCTTCCCGTAGCAGACAACATACATAGGTTCCTGCTAAGCACATCAGCCACCATAATAAAGAGGTAGGGGGAGAGAGGGTCATTGAAAATAATAGAGAAGCTAATAGTTTGAGTAAATTCTTGTATAATCTAGATAACCTTCTCATTAAAGCCCATTTTAGCAAGAATTTTAAGAAGAAAAGACCAGTTAAATTTGTCATAAACTTTAAAGATATCCAGTTTAAAGGCCATACCTAGGACCTTGCTTCTGTCCATAGAATGGATGATTTCATGGGTCGCAATGGCTGCATCCAGGAACTGTCCAGCCGACACAAAACCTTTTTTAGTAGTGTAGATAATCTTGTCTAGAAGAGGCTTGATTCTACCAATTAGGATCTTGGTAAGGATCTTGTAGAAGGTATTCCAAAGGCTAATGGGTCTAAAATCAAACATAGATGTAGGATTTTCATGCTTGGGGAAAAGCACAATGTAGGTTTGATTATGCTATCTGAGAAGGTGCCCAGTCCTAAAGAAGGCTCTAGCAGCACGGGTAACATCAATCCCCACAATGTTCCAATATTCCTAAAAAAATGCTGGAGGAAATCCATTTGGTCCGGGGGCTTTGTAAGCTCCCATAGCAAAGACCACCTTCTTGACATCCTCATCAAAGACCCACTTCATAAGCATGTCATTATCACTAAGAGTAATAACACTTTGGATGTGGCCCAGGAGCTAGTTTTGGATGTTGTTCAGACATGTAGGGCCCTTCTTAGAGTACAACCCTTTAAAGTAGTTAACCGCAACCTGATTAATTTTATCCTTCTCCTTGACTTCATTCCCTCCTTCATCCATAATAGAAGAGATGGTATTTCTTCTTTTTTGGATGCTGGCAGACCTATGGAAGAAGGCTGTGTTCCTGTCCCCTTCAGCAAGCCACTGAATTCTGGATCTCTACTTCTAGTAGATTTCTTCTTTTTTCAGGGTTTCCTACCATTTGTGTCTAGTCAATTCCTCCTCCACCTGAATCTGGGGCAGGTAGCTTCCAAACGCCAATTGGGCCTGGAGGGAATCTAAGGTTTCAAAGAGATCCTTTATCCCTTTGCAGAAGTCTCTGAAATTATGTTTGCTCCAACCTTTAACCTACCTTCTGATAATTTCAAGCTTTTGGGCTATTCTGAACATGGCAGTACCCCTAATATTAGTCTTCCACCAGAATTTCACTTGATCTCTAAAGGATGGGTGAGAGCACCACATAATTTCAAATCTGAAGGGCGTCGGGCTGACTTTAGGGGTGTCAAGCCAGCAGAGAAGGAGGGGGTTATGATCTGAAGTAGTTTTAGGGAGGGAAGACAAGGAAGAGTTCAGGCAAAGGTTCCATGAAGAGATGACCAGGACCCGATCCAGCCTCAACTAGATGAGGTGGGTACCCTTCCTATTGTTGGACCAAGTGAAGGGGTTCCCCTTCAGAGTGATGTCAAGAAGACTTGTGGAAGAGATAAAATTGGCCAGCTCCCGCATGCTATCTGATTAATCCATTAGACCACCACATTTTTTTGAGGGATAAAGGGGGGTGTTAAAATCATCTACCAATAGAAATTTCACTGAACAGTCCTGATCCAGCCGATGGCCAAGATCAACCCACAGGGAAGCTCTACCATACCGGGTGTTAGGAGCATAAATATTGAAGGTGGTCCATTCAGTTCCATTCTTCCAGAAGGTGACAGCAAGGAAGTTAGGGGAAGAAGTAGCTAGCTGACCAGTTGTTCTATTAGGGTTCTAGAGCTTAGCAATACCACTAGACGCACCTGCAGCTTCAGAGTAAAGGAAAGCAACCCCCAGCCAAAGATTGGGCGCTAGGGTAGTGAAATTACTAGCAGACATCTTAACCTCTTGTAAGAGTAGAACATCCAGCTTGAGATCAAAGATGTAATGTTTGACAACATTTTGTTTAAGGGATTTGTTCAAACCCCTCACATTCCAAGAGAGGCAATTCATCTCTTATTTTTGAAACTAGATTTCAAGGTTTGTTGCTTACCTACTACAACATCCCTTGTCGACCCTCTTGATCTCCTTGCCCATTCTGAAGGCCTTCCTCTGGGTGCTTCCATTCCCACATCACCATTTTTAGGATTGGTTTTCTTTTTCTATGTTTGCCATTCCCCATCCTCATCCTCTGATCCATCTAGGGAGCTGGAGGAGTTCTTCTTCACAAACTTTGGGGGGGGGGGGTTTAGCATCCGGCTTTGGGGCTTGTAACTCAAGAGTAATCAAAATCATAGGATGTTCCTCCTCAGTAGGGTTAGTCATCCTTCCCTCAGGGGGAGGCATTAGGGGGGTCTTTAATAGCTCCGCCAAAGGTTGGAGAACAGGTTCCTCCATAGACAGATCACGAGAAGGACTAGAGCACTCCATATCTAACTCTCGGGGGGGACGATCTCACCTTCCTCAAGTGCTAGATCTTGAGATTCTATTTCATTAGCCACCGAGGGTGGCCTAGAATCCATATTCTCCTCTTCACCTATGGAGGGTTGATCCTCAGCTATTCCTTTGTCCTTTTTCCCGACTTGGAGGACTTGCAAGTATCACTAGGGTGGCCTCTGATATCATAGTTCTGGCAGAATAGGGTAGCATTCTCATACACCAACACTTGGGTCCATCTACCCAGTTTAGATTTCAAAATGACAAAGTTGGGTAGGATTTTATTAATAGTGATATTCACACAGAATCTAGCAAACACCAACCTAGATTTAGAATGGGTCACTTGGTCTGCTGTGATGAATGAGCCAAAGGAGTCACCTATCCATCGAAAGACTTGCTGATCCCAATACTCGAGTGGGAGGCCAAGAGACAAACCTAAACCAGAGCCGTTCTTATTAGATTCATCACCAGATTGAATCCGGGTTTCCATTTAGCAAGGGCCAAGAAGTGCTTTCCATAAACCCATGAACCTGATAGCAGACAAGACAAGTCGTCTAGAGTGGTAAACTTAAATAGAAAAAGTCCTCCCAGCATAGCAGAAACCAGGACAAAAACCTTGATCTTCCACTAGTTATACACCCATTTTCTAACCATTTCTATGGTAGGTCAAAAGTTAAAGACTCGACCAACCAGGGCCAGATGAAAATCTACCATCGTCCAATTCACCACTGAGTCCGGAAGTGACAGTTCAGCGCCTTCCTTAGTCTGAACAAAATCCACCAGAAGATCCTCCAAAGATTGTTGAGCTTCTCCAACAAGGGCCCCTTTCTAGTTAGGTTTAAGGGGGGACAACGGGGTATCAGCAAAAGAGGACACTTTTTGAGATTCCCCCATTCATTCAATTGCTGGGGCCGTGAGAGAGGAAATTTTGGGTGCATCAGGACCAAAAGGTAGGTTAGCCAGGGGGCAGCATCTCCCCAGGGGAGGCAGGCATGGGAGCCTGCATTTTGAAATTTGAGCTTGGGCGGGAAGTTGCAGAGAAAAATGTATCTACAACCTTTTTGTGGTATTATTCAGCCATTAGTGTTTCTAGTCAGTCAGTTTACTTAGCAAGTTAACTTTCCTGCAAATTCATGGTGACTACTAGCCTTGTTTTACTAAGCCAACTAGAGGTTTGAAATATTCTGAACTACCTACCTAACAAGTAATATTGAGCTAAATCTACATAGAAAGCTAACTTTCCCATTAATTTGTGGTGACTACTTACTAAACTTTTACAAAGACAACTAATAATCCCAATAATTTTTATTTGTCAAATTCATTTTTAATTATATTTTACATAACTATAAACATTACCTAGATGCAGTGAGTACTAAGTGGACCATAAATGCTTCTAAGGTATGGGTTTGTGCGAACACTACTCATGAAATGTGGGTCAATGAACTTGATTAAAAAAATTACAGTTGAATCTTGATAGAATATTATAATTTGATATGCCGTGGAAAAATCCTTCCACTAGTCATTGGACGAGCTAAAATGGCTTAAAAATGAATGTTCATAGGGATCAACACTAGTTGAAAATTTTTCAAATGAGTAGCAAGCTAAGTGGGAGATCTTGGAGAAACTCCACTGTTAAGTGTGCTTGATTAATTAGTACTGGGATGTGTGACCTCTTCAGAAAATTCCTATTGCTTCACTCCTGTGAGCATCACCAAGAGGCAATGTGTTAAGCGGACTATTCACGCTCATGAAAGATGGATTCCTGTGAACCACTACTCACGAGTTTTGGATAAATGAGTTTGATATAGAAATATATGTTGTTGAAACCTCATAGTACATCATAAATATTTTGCATATTTCAATAATAAAATTATGTTATTTCCCATCCTATAAATATTTTGCATATTTCAATAATAGAATTATGTTATTTTCACTTGTTTTATTCCTAAAAGAGGTGTAGATTCTTTTTATTGGGAGTTATGAACTAGTGAGGTCACAAACGGTGTACCTAATCCACCATTAAACATTCAACAATAGCACCTTAGCGGAGTCGCAACCTTGATGGCAAGAACAACACCGTCACAACTTAACCTTCACAATATGTGAATGCTGATCAATAATTTTATATCTCACCCCTAAATTTAATTCTTATATTATTTTAAATAATATTATGTTTTCTTTCTGCTTCTTTCCCTTATGAGCCTTTGAAGCAGATTTAATTTTAATATAAATTTCAAATGGCTCTGCCATTTTTGACTTAAAAATAATAATAATAATTCTAATAATATTATGTATTTTTATTTTAACTTATTTTATTAATTTATATATAACTTTATGTACCAATTTTTGTTGTGGTATGTGTCCTTGTTAAAAATGAAGGCATACTCAGTCTCGAATGAAGCAAATGCCTCTCATTGTGACATTGATATACTTATTTTTTCATCCTATTCTAACTCACAATTAGATTCATAATGAGGATTTGAAATATTTCAT
>MU224148.1:1081764-1096653 GCA_018584345.1 Thuja plicata
TAGTGTAGATATACTATAGAAATTAATCATCATTAAACTTCAAATGTTAAAGAGTTTGTTAAGTTATATCACCATAATTAGTGTACTTTTAAAATATTAAAAATAAGTAATTTAAAATTAACTTTTTAACAATTTTTTTTACAGATAATAATAATAATAAATAAGAGATAATAAATAGGAGTCCACTTACTCCATCATAAATAAGAAATAAAATAGGAAAAAGAACATTGTTATCTTGTAGCCATTATTGATAAATGAAGAATAATGTTAGTGGGTAGTAAGTTTCTCCCATCTACCTTTTATTAATTAGTGAAAATATAATCACTTTTACCTCCATCTTAATATACATGCCTAATTATAACGTTGCAATTTATACATTCAAATATTTCTTTTCAATTATCCAAATTGAGGATGCTTTTATAAGGACAACTTAAAAAGAGAGATGAGAGATATTTAATTCTCTAGCTATTTCTCAATGTAGTTCTAAATTAATTATTGAAATGATTTAGAACTACCAAATCTAGCATGTTTATGAATTAATTCAAACTAATTAATAATTATTTTTCTTATGTAATAAATATTTATATACAACATTCCAATTTGTACTAACTAAACATTATACTATTAAAAGAGAGCATTACAATATTTTTAACATTCTAATTACATCTAAATAACAATATTAAATCAACTAATACTTAGTCATTATATATATTTATTTTTATTCAATAACTATTAATTAAATATACTTAATATTTATAAGAAAATTATAATTATAATTATAATTATAATTAATTACGGCAAGGGCAGGCCAGTACGTGGCACTTGCTATAAATATATGTTTTGAATTGCTTGGACAAATTTAGCTCCCACTCTACCAAGGTTCTATTTTTTATTCTTAAAAATTCTTAGGTTTCTCACCAATGAAAGTCCCTTAAAGTATATTAAAATAGCCAATTTTCAATCACTATTCAATTGGGTGTTGAGGAGAGGAGGAAACCACTCACCAAAGGGATATAAAAATATTCAAATTGATTCTAAATTTTTTTAAATTCGTAAGATATAACTGAGATTATTCTAATTAAAGTGGAAATTAAATAAAAATGAAAGATGAAATACTAATGAAATATGTATGTCTTCTACATGAATACATTCTTGACAAGACAATTTTTTTAACTACAACCAAATATAGTTTAAAGGGGATACTCAATCTAAGAAACACTTCGTGCTAACAAATAGATAAAATATGCTTATGCCAATATGTCGTTTGTTATGTCAAGATGAGGTGTAAAATTTTAAAGAACCTTAGATGCTTACTTTCAATTTATATCATGTCTTACATAAATTAGCAACATGGATCATCCCTCTCAATAACCTTCAAATAACCACACCCATCTCTAGTCTTTCCTCATACACTTCCAGCCACGTTCCATGTCAACTCACCTTTTGTTTTATGTCTTACAATATAGCACAACTCCTTTTAAAAAGAAGTCTAGATATTTATTTTTCCCTACTTGTCAAACATTTCTTTTGAGCTATGATTTTCCCTACAAAAGAAGATATAACTTTGGCCTTTTTAATTGCACACATGAATTTATGACTCGCCATTATACATTTTTAACATATCTTTCTTTCAAGTTGTGTTTTAACCATGTTAGAAGAAAATTAGATCCATAAATCTTTGTTTGCATATGCTGTGTCTTTTTAGTAAAACTCACTTAACCAAAATGCTCTTTTATACTTTTATTCCAGGTATATTTTAGTGCGCACTAATTTTTTTATTTTACTTTTCATCATTAAATAAGGATCATATGAGTAGCTCGTGTTGGTTGGCAATATCTGTATTAAACATAATTTTAATTTTCCAAAATTTAAAAATCAAGTAAAATGAAAGGTTTCCATTGTTGAAATAGTTATTGACAATCAATTGAAAAAGTTAGAAGATCACTTGATCACTACAAATAATTGTAGTAGAATGTTTATATCGAAGGTAATAGTTTGAATCGACCATCATTCTAGAGCAAGTGGATAGCTAAATATCAAAGAAAAAACATACATTTAATGAATAAATTTGCAATCAACTGATATATCTAAGGTGACTTGGCTCTCATGTAACAAAACTAAGCTGCAACAAACCTAATAAAAATTGGTTCAATAGATCAGTAGGTCCACTTTCCTTGCACCACTACACCTTTTCAACAATTTCAATCCCATTCAAAAGTCAACATGATATGTTTATTCCCACTTTTTCTAAAAATATACCATTCATGTATAGATGCAACCATGTCATTAATTGAACATCCATATATAATTGTGAGGATGATGAGCATTCAAGCAGGAGGAGAGCATCAAGAGCTAGGGGTTTAGATGATGTAGAGGAAGATGGTGATTCCAACAATAATAAAGATGATCCATATTATATTTCACATCCCTTGGTTAAATGGGGTTTTGGATATGGTGACGAGGGATTCCTTTTGATAGTGGGTAGAGGTGATGATTTTGCAGCCTTCTTGAAAAAAAATCCAACACAAAATATGTATCCCCTTTTGCAACAACCTAAGAAATATATCTTTAATTAACTCCATAATCACAAAGAGCTCTTCCTTTTTAGATAAGAAATGCGTACCTCATATCTTCTCTTTTGCAATAGTGCTACTTGGTTATTATATGTCTAACAAAATTTCCTACTCTGAAATGAAGAGAATAATCTTTAGGTTCAATTAGTTTTGATGGGCTCATGTCTTGAGTTTCATTACCTAATTTTAGAGTACTAGAACCTAATGGCCTCATGTAAGGTTGATAAATACCCATATTCTTCTGGCTTGTTCATTATTTTTTCCTATACTAAGAATTCAACTATTGAAAATGTGGGGTCTAATTTCCTATCTAGTTTTCCCTTGTTGCTCTCTTTCAAACCGCTATTTGAACATGTTTTTATTTCCATTATTTGAATAATAATTCCTTGTCTTCCTTTCCATATCTAATGTGACCCTCCCTATGAAATAATCTGTAATATATGGGGCAATTTTCTAAAAGTGGACCCTACTACTATATATTTCTCCCATACTTCCAACGTTTAAAATATTTTTGATGATTTGGTGATCCTTAAACCATTTCCTAATCATATTTTTCTTTTGGTGCGTGAGTTGTTATGGAGACAAAGTCTGTACTACGAAGGGATCCCTTTTTAGTGCAAATAATATTTTTCTACAAGTCATTTGGCATGCTATCCCCCCTAAGGTTCTCATCATCATTATTCTCCTAACATGAGGAAGAACGTTGATCGCTTCCATCTATAAATTTTTCCTATTTCTTTAGATTTTGGGTAGAAGTATTGTATGGAATCGGTGCCTCCCCCTTCTTCTTTATTTTCTATTTTGGAAGCTCACACCATTTTCTCATGTGGCACATCCTTACACACCATTTTTTATTTGTCAAGCTATGGAAAGCCAAATGTCTTAGATACCGTGTTAGAGCGATTCTCGAATCCAAGGATCACAACAATAACATTTTCCACAAAGGACTTATAGACAATTATTCCACAAGTAAAATGATATGATATTCAGAATTTTCAAAAATGTAAAATGCTCTTCCCTATATAGAGAATATGGAGAAAAAGTGAGAGTATAGGAAGCATGTGTGTTAATGAGATATGAGAGTAGGTAAAACTACCTTGACATAAATACCAATACCCTTAGGAAATACTAAATAATGAAAGCTAATATATCCCTATGTGGAGGTTAAGTAAGAGTAAATAATATTTACTCTAACAATAACCATCATCTAAATACCATAAAAAAAGATAACCTGTATGATATAACTAAAATTTGATTAGAAAGTAACACATTCTATAATTAATGACAATTGCATTATAAAATCATTCAAATAATAAAACCAATTTTTGAAAAGTGAGGGGACATATTGTAGATTATAGTTTAAAGATAAATTTGGAGTATTAAGACTCCAAATCACTTGGGTGAACAATTTAAAAGGCATAGGAGAATTTATATTCTTAAGAGTGTATCCATATTTGAGCTATAGATATGGCCTCCTGCTCCCTATTTTCAAATCATCATTTTCTACCCAAGATTATGAGGGTTAACGGATCTCTAGCCTATAACCATATTGACAATAACTCCAACACAAAATATGCATCCCCTTTTGCAAAAAACTTAAAAACCATATCTTTGATTTACTCTAGAGACACAAAGGGATCTTTTGTTATAGCTAAGAAATGCGTGCCTTGTGTCTCTTTTGTTCCAAAAATAGAACCTGGTATTTATGTGTTCGACAAAATTTTGTACTTTGAAATGAAGAGAATAATTTGTAGGTTCAATCACTTGTGGTGGGCTCACTTCTTGAGGTGGATTGTCTTATATAAAAGAACTAGAGCCTAGTGGCCTTAGATAAGGTTCACAATTACCCGCATTCTTGTAAATTATTCAATATGTGTTGACTCTAATAAGGATTCAAACTGATTTTTTTACTAGGGGTGATTGAAAATTGGGATCTGATGTCCTATCCCTTTTTCCCTTGTTTCTTTGTTTCAAACCTCTAATTGAATCTTTTGTTATTTTTTCTATCTGAATAAGATTTCCTTCTCTTCACCTTAATATTTGGTGACTCTACCTATGATACAATTGGTAATATATTGGGCCATTTTATCAAAGTGAATCCCGGTACTAGATATTTCTCCCATACTTCGTATGTTTAAAATACTTTTGATAATTTCAACCTCTATAAACCACTTCCTACTTGTATTTCTCTTATGTTGGGTGGGTTATTTTGGAGATAGATTCCATACCACGAATGGATCCCTTTCTAGTGCTTACAATATTTCTATATAATTTATTTGACATTTTCTCTCCCCTATGGTTATCGTCATCATTATTCTCGTAATTGGTGGAAGAACGTTGACTGCTGCCATCTCATTGTTTTTCCTATTTCTTCAAATATTCAGTAGAAGCCTTGGGTGGAATCAGTGCCTCCTCCTTCTTCTTGATTGTCTATTTTGGTATCTCACACCCTTTTTCTTTCTCATATGGCAAATCTTGTGTCCTCTTTTTCTAGTTTCTCATGCTCTGTCCTCACCCTTTATATAGTTCTTGACTCTCTATCACTAAGCTATTGTGTTCCCTCCAAAAATTTGGTTTCTCATTTAGGAGATTAATTTTTGTTTTGTCTCTAATGGTTCATCAAGAATTGGTCAACTGTTTTCTCTTGGAAAATATGCTTCCTCTTAGACTTATTGATCCTATAAGAAGAAGAACCAATCTCTTACAAATACTAAGATTACTACAATCGGACTAGTCTCAACATGTAAAAAATACTATAAAGTTAAAAGAGATGGATGAGCTTTAAATTAGGGTGGATAATCAAGGGCCTTTATTAGGGTGCAGGTTGGGGACCTCTATGATTTGATTCCCTTAAAAGAATAAAATAAATGAATATTGTATTCCCTTACTAATGTTTAAAAAATGATGATCAGGTTAATAGGAAGATGTAAGAGATTGAGAATTTCATTAAGTAGATGATTCATATGAAATTCAGATCTCACCAGATTCTACAAGATCAACTTGAACACAGGTGGGAAAAAGGAAGATGAAAGAAATGACATAGAAAGTATGAGGGAGATGGAAGGTTCTGCTACACACTGTGACATTGATATACTTTTTTTTTATCCTATTCCAGGTCACAATTAGACCAAGAATGATGATTTGAAGTATTATCTATTGGTCTACATCTTGATATAGATTTATGATTATTCCACTAAATTAATAATAAGAATTATTCCTTGTAACAAGAAACCTTTCTATGGTACCAGAACTATAAGAGGAAACCTATTTTTGGAGCATGCTACCAGTTTGAATTTTGCATTTCTCTAAGAGCATCAGAGATTTGATCCCTGTAATTTTCCCTTCCCTCCGTGATGATCCTTCTATCATTCATGGGTGTAGAATTAATATTGGCTCCTTTTGTTGTGTTTGTGCCTGGGCTTGATGTTGTTTATCCGTGGTAGTGGCTTAGGGTTTATATATGCCTCTTGGATATGTACAGTGTAGGGCTTTGTGTAGTAGTGGGAAACTCTTACCTTTTGATCCTTCTTGGGTCCTTTACTTGTTTTGGGTCATGGAAGAGCCTTCTATCCCTCTTCCTATGTGAGTGTCCCATACCCTTCCTAAGGACTTATAATATTTTGTTGGACGCTCTTTGTTCTCTTCACTATTTTTTCTTTGTGGTTTCCGCATGGCCATGTGTGGGGGAAAATTGGTTGGGTTTTCTTTAATTTTGTGTTTTAAGCCTTTCTTCTACTATCCTTGTGTTCTTGATCATTCCATTGTTTTTGTGGGTTTATGTGGTTGTGGTTCTCTTTTCTAGTGCCCATTATTTTATGTGGGTTGTTCATATGTTATGGGTTCTATCTTGTAAGGCCAGTTATATGGGAGAGTCTGATTATGTTGTGGTAGGTTTCTTTGATCTAACAAT
Source organism: Thuja plicata (assembly GCA_018584345.1). Taxonomy (NCBI): domain Eukaryota; kingdom Viridiplantae; phylum Streptophyta; class Pinopsida; order Cupressales; family Cupressaceae; genus Thuja; species Thuja plicata. The sequence continues at coordinate 1,088,248 of MU224148.1, forward strand.
GATGTTGGCTTTGATTAATTTTCTATGGTTTTCCTCTTTCAATTTTATTATTAAGGAGACAATGTATCATATGGAGGTGCTTTTTAGTTTTGGAAAGAGGCTAATTATGGCTTATTATGGTCTTCTCCTAGTTGTCATGCAATAATGCTGCTGAGGTGGTCTCTCATTCCCGTATCAATGACTCACTTATCTACAACTCCTATAGAGGTGGGATACTATCATATGATCTTGTATTTTTTTGGCCTGTAGGTGGGTGACATTTTTTATAAACTGTAGAGCAGTTTTAGAATCAAGTTAAAACCCTCTTGGTTGGTTTGGGGATCCTTTCTTAAACCCATGGGCCTCTTCTTGAGGTAGACTTTCTCTAATTTTCAGATCCATATTGAGATTTTATTTTATAACAGATGGTTGTCGAATCTTTGTTTCCCCTCCCCTTTTGTATGAATTAGGTGGTTCATAGCAATTTAGAATGTAAAAGGTTTTAGGGTGTCATCGATTAATTGTCTCTTCTTTTGAGGACTGAGCCTCTTTCATTGAATAAGAATGTCTTGTAGAAGGTTCAGAGTTCTTTTGAAACTCCTCTATTTTTCAAATATAATCTTGTGAGTTTATCCCTTTTCTTTTGTTGTCTGGCTTGATGTTATAGTGTTCATGTTGGTCCTCCCTTTGTCATGTCCATTTTCTATTCCATTGGTCCAGGCCCTTTCCTTCTTGACTTTAACCAGAACATTACACCTCATTTATATCCATATGAATAGAAATTTAAAGCCAAGGTATTGCCATGAAATATTCAATTCAGACATTGGCAGCTTAGAAAAAGTTCTTGTTTATCTCCAATGTCAGTGGTTGAAAACAAGGATGAGTCAAGAGTGCACAAAATATAGGGAGATGAAAAAAACTATTCTCAAGGATAAGATTCCTGTTCTTTTTATTGATGAATTAAATGGTGAATTTTTTAAATAAGTTAGGTTTGTATTCATAATATCATCAAATTCATGTAAAGGAGAAGAATTCATAAAAAACTACTTTTAGAACAAAGAGGGTCATCTTAAATGTTTATTTATTCTATTTGGTCTCACAAAGTGCCATCAAATTTTCAACGGTGTCACACCAATTTTTGTAATTTTTTGTTGGTATTCTTTGCCAATGTCTTCCTCTATAGTTAAAATTATTTGTAGCTTGGGGAATAAAACTAGTACATAGATAATCTTATGATCCACAATTAAATAGAAAAATAAAAGTTATAAATAAATCTTTAAAATTATATATTGGTTTCTTTTACTTTGAATTACAAATATAGATCAATTCCATAGTGAGAGGAGAGACATGTGTGTGTGTGTGTGTGTGTGTGTGTGTGTGTGTGTGTGTGTGTGTGTGTGTGTGTGTGTGTGTGTGTGTGTGTGTGTGTGTGTGTGTGTGGGGGGNATGTGTGTGTGTGTGTGTGTGTGTGTGTGTGTGTGTGTGTGTGTGTGTGTGTGTGTGTGTGTGTGTGTGTGTGTGTGTGTGTGTGTGTGTGTTGGGGGGGAGCAATTTACCCCCTTGTTCTAAACCTTAGGAGAAAATGTCACATAACTAATAGAAGGGTTCATGAAGTTTGAACCTAAATTTCTTTTTGTCTAAACCTTAAAAACAAATATTACTTAAATAACATAAGGGTTCATGACGTTTGAGTCTAATTTCTTAAGCCCCATTAAATTTGTCTACTAGATTCGATTTATAGCTTATACGTTGGAACTTCTATCCTCTTCCAAAGTTCATCGTATATCTTATTTGTTTTTTGAAGAAAGTATAGGTAACATGATTTCAATCTGTTTAGAATTGCTCAAGTTCAATGATGGGAAGTTTATTTTTGACTCTAAAGTAGTGAAAGAAAAATGAGTGAAGCTATTTAAATATTCCTCACGAAGTGGAAGAATTGGCAACTGAAGATGCAACATTTGAATATGAATAATTCCATATGAAGTTGATGAATATTGAGGATAAATTTTTTTATGCCTTTCATATTCATCTTCCTAAGTGTAATAGGGCTGAGCACTGATGCCTTGCTTAACCTTAATGTTTTCATTGATTATCTCTATTTAATTCCTTAGGATAACATAATTAACTTTACAAAAGTGTCTTCCAATATAATTATATTTATAAATAAGAAAGAGAAAGACTCTTTCGAATTATGATAAGTCGTAATATTAAATTCATGCTCATATTCCAATTTTTAAAGATACCTCCTATGAAGTGGTCTGACATTTTATTAATTTTGGCCTTTATTTTTATTAAATATCTTAAAATATTATGACACATAATCTGGTGCATTCAAGACTTAAATTCTATATATGGTGATATGAGAGCTTCTAAATTAATTAAATAAAGTGTGATTTTTTCCTAGATTCATTTTAACATAGATTCCATGTATATCCACAATCGCCATTAAGTCTGGCTCAATATCAATTACATATGAACACTAGAATGTAAGAGAAGTGGACATGGGTTGAGTTCTAAATAGTGTAGAGAAGCAAGCATCAATTAAGTTCTATGTAAAACTCACTACATAATTCAAATATTTTATTTGAAACTATGATTGATCAATCACGTTTTACTGGTTGATAGCTAATGGCTCTGAATCTTAGCTTGCAAGTGTCTTGCAAATAAGTTGGTCATTAGTGAAAAAGGTACCATCCCCCTATCTAATTTATTTATTTGGTAGTTCACTTTTCATTGACTCTTTGTACCATAACTAGTGGTATTGGTGAGTAGCATGGACCAGCTTCAGCCACTTTGGAGAGTATATTATAATTTGTTTGTCCTTTATTTATTTGATCAGTTTCATGAGGCTTTTCTCAAAAATATCATGTCTTTCCATAGCATTCATCATTAGATCATTGTTATCTACATCCTTTTTGTTGTATTATTCAGCCATTAGTGTTTCCACTCAATCAGTTTACCTAGCAAGTTAACTTTCCTGCAAATTCATGGTGACTTCTACCCTAGTTTTACTAAGCCAACTAGAGGTTTAAAATCTTGTTAACTACCTACCTAACAAGTACTATTGAGCTTGGGAAAAAACATCAACTGGGATAAGAGCTCCTTATATTTTATTAATACTCCTGTGAGAAGGTAGCATAGAATTGATAGAATTATTGGTTGCAGAATTAAGTCCCTTCCTGCTACCTATCTTGGTCTCCCTCTTGGTCTTAAACCTCCAGATTCTTTCTGGGGAGGTATTGTTGATAGATTTAACATGAAGTTGGCTGGTTGGAAAGGATCCATCCTGAGTCAAGTTGGTAAACTTCAACTACTCAAGGCATCTTTATAAAGCCTCCCTGTCTATGCTCTCAGTCTTTTCAAGATCCCTGGTAAATTTGCAGATATCATTGAGAAAATTTAGAGAAATTTTCTGTGGTCGGGTGTGGAGGAGAAAAAGAGATTAGCTTTAGTAGCTTGGGACAAGGTCTGTACTCCCAAAAAATGGGGAGGGTTGGGATTACGCCCTATAAGAGCTACCAACTTGGCCTTGTTGGATAAACATAATTGGAGAAATTTTGGTGTTAAAAGAGAATGGAATGATATTATTCATAAAAAATACCTCTTCTCCTTCTCCCATATTTTGGAATTTTGGAAAACTGATTTGAAAGTGCAAGGATCTTTTATCTGGAATAGTATTCAGAGTTCTAAGGATGTAGCTTTTAATGGGGCCAAGTGGTTTTTAGGTAATGGCAGAAAAAATCATTTCTGGGAGGACTGTTGGATGAAAGATTATCCTCTAAACTCTGATACTGCTTTTCAAACTTTCATCAATTAGTGTATTCAGAGACATGGAGCAATGGTTAGGAACTACTGGAGGAATGGTTCATGGGTTGATTTGTCCCTTTATGATGAGTTGTTAAAACCCTTAATGCTAGATCTTACGATTTGGAAGGTTAAGAGTTCTAGTGAAGACATGCTCCTTTGGGGAATTCTTCCTTCTAGAACCTTCACGATGGCCTCTTGCTCGGAGCTCTTATTAAAGCAATCGAACCCTCTCCCCTTTTGGGCTCAGGTGTGGGACAATTCTTTAATTCCTACAATTAACATCTTTTTCTAGCTGGCTTTGCAGAACAAAATTCTCACAATTGATAACCTCCAGAAAAGGGAAATGGTGCTGACTAATAGGTGCTTTCTATGTAAAAAAGCCGAGGAAACTATTTATCATCTTGCCATTGACTGTAGTTATGCTTGGGAGGTTTGGAATGAATTATTACAATTCTGGGAGATCAAGTGGGTTTTCCCCAATAAAATGGAAAGCTTTTATATTTAATGGCAAAAAGTTGTTTCAAACCACCCACATGGCGAAGGCTATGGCCCTTCTTCAGACGCTAAAACTTGTCAAGAAACACATGGCATAGAAGGTGTGGATCGAGGGTGATTCACTCAATATCTTAAAATGTATTAGTGACAAGACAAAGACATCATGGACAATCAAGGAAATCATCGAGGAGGCCAGAATCATAATTAATTCCTTTAATCAAGTCATAATTTCTCACGCCTATAGGGAGGTGAATGGTACTGCTGACGAGTTGGCCAACTTTGTGGTTAATGCCAGGGACATCATGATTTAGCACGATTATACAAACCTGACGATCGATATCAAAGCCATGTTGGCCTTCGACAGATCCTAAAGCATGAGGGTAGATTGGGCACACCTTGAGAAGCTATCATGATTAGACACATTTTAAAAAATCAGAGGCAAATAAGGATGAAAAGAGGTGTCTTTCCCAAGAACACTAATTATAGACACGAGTTAACCCTTGTTAATTTCAAAGTTTCTAGTTTTCAAAATTACTGTATTCTCTCTGCGTTTCCTTCCTTTTCTGAGAACTGTGTGATCATGGGAGGAGGACTTAACCGCAAAGAGCCGAAGGACTACGTAAAATGGAAAAAAATACCGGAAGCCTGGGACATTCTTGAGAAGGGTGGTCTTACTATTGACATGGAAAGATTGCATGGGGCTAAAGACAGTGCTACTAAATTATTTGTGGATTCCTGGAAAAATGGGGCGGTGACCATAGTGGGAATTATTGTTAATATCATAGAGGATTTTATAGCAGAGATCTCTGGGCTCAGCATGAAGGGCATAAAGTTCTTCCGGGACAATAAGGTTTCTCGAAAGGTAATTCGGCACTTTACCAAGAGTAAGGAGGAGAAAAAAAGCCTTGTTAAAGAGTCTGGGGGATTCTATGATGTAGATTTGTTCAAAGATATTTAAGCTACTATTATGGTGGCGATAATGGAGTATGTTACCCTGGATGGTAGGTTTAAAAGAGCCCATTCTTACCACTTTGTTTTGCTCTGTCATTTTTGGCATAAAATTAGGGTCTCTCTGCCTTTCTTTATTTTACAATCTCTCCGCTCTAGCATTGTCCAGTACAAGATAAAGGAGAAGAAAGCCATTCTACATGAAGGGTTGATCCTTTTAATTGTAGAACATATTAAGAAGAGGGCTAGGGCTAGCCCTATCTTAACACTGTCCAAATCTGGTTTGGGAAAAAAGAAAATTAGGGATGGGAATGAGAAAGACAAGAGTTCTATAGGCAAAAAACTTAAGAAGGAGAAGGAGACTACCATGGATACGAATACCTCTGTAGATAGTGTGGAAGGCTATGACAATATGGTTGATTCTACAGAGGAAGATAGTTTCTCAGCTTCCTTGGTTTCAAAATCTGTTTCAAAGGAGGATGATAACACGGATGAGGAAGTGATGGGCTCTATGGACAAAGATAAAATTTTGGATTGCAGGAAAAATAGAGAGGATAAGAAGGAGGATGAGGAAGGTTAGAAATTGCCTATTTTGGTTGAGTATGATAGTTTTGAAGACCATGATGTACTGATCTCACTGAAGCTTGAAGTGGTTATGGGTTGTGATCAAGATACTCAGAAGGAAGCTACAGAGGTGGAGCACATTTCCCCTATCAAAGAGTCGACTTCACCAAAGAAGGAGACAGACAATGTCCCTGGTAACTCTTGGAACATTCCTTTTATCAAGACTATGGACCTACAAGAAAGAAATGTTCAATTACTTAAGGATGACATGGACAATAAGATTGATCCTCCTTTTGGGGTTCTCCAAACTGCCAAAGCTGCCTCAATGTATTCCATTCGGTTAATGAAATGGGTGTTCTAGGAGATCAAGAACTTACACCTTAAGTATCACTCCATTGCTGCTAAGGTGTATACTCTAGAGACTCAGATGGAGTCTGGCCCTAACACCAAGGAGGACAAGGTTACCAATGATGAGGACAATAATGTCCAGCAGTTACAAGCCAGAATGGAAACCATGGACAATACTATGAAAAAAAAAATGCTAGATTACAACAACTTTATGGGTTCAGCCATGGAATGTTTCCTTCCCATAAAGGTTGAGCTGGATACTGGGTCACCAGGTAACAAACTAGAGGACATTACTGAGAACCTGGATGACGAAGGCCCCAAACAATGCACGAGATCATCTCGAAAGAAGAAAATTCATGACAGAATCTAGGAACTCTCTGAGTTCAATGATACGATAAAGAAGATATCTGAAGTGAAGTAGGAAGTCACTGAGGGTTGTAAGGAGCTGGTCTAGTACTTTTGTTTCTAGGTTTAGTGGTTGGTATTTTTTTGCGGGTTTCTGGCTTTTGGTTTCTTTCCTATTTTTTGTTGTTAGCTTTCTGCATACTGGTTTCCAGTCCTGTATCTCTTTGGGGTGCTTCATTGTATTATCTCTATTTCTAGCTTGTAAGGGGTTTTGGGTCCCCATTTAAAACCTATTTTTCATGCAATCAAAAACAAGTACTGTTGAGCCAAATATGCATAGAAAGCTAACTTTCCCGTTAATTTGTGGTGACTACTTACTGAAATTTTACCAAGATAACTAATAATCATAATATTTTTTATTTGTCAAATTCATTTTTAATTATATTTTACACAACTGTAAACATTACCTAGATGCAGTGAGTACTAAGTGGACCATAAATGCTTCTAAGGTATGGATTTGTGTGAACACTACTCATGAAATGTGGGTCAATGAACTTGATTAAAACAAATTACAGTTGAATCTTGATAAAATATTATAATTTGATAATCCTTGGAAAAATTCTTCTACTAGTCATTGGACAAGGTAAAATGGCTTAAAAATGAATGTTCATAGGGATCAACACTTGTTGAAAATTTTGCAAATGAGTAGTAAGCTAAGTGCGAGATCTTTGAGAAATTCCACTGTTAAGTGTGCTTGATGAATTAGTACTGGGATGGGTGACCTCTTGGGAAAATTCCTACTGCTTCACTCCTCTGAGCATCACCAAGATGCGATGTGTTAAGCGGACTATTCACGCTCATGAAAGATGGATTCTTGTGAACCACTACTCACGAACTATGGATAAATGATTTTGATAGAGAAATATATGTTGTTGAAACCTCGTAGTATATCATAAATATTTTGCATATTTCAATAATAAAATTATGTTATTTCGCATCCTATAAATTTGAACATTTTTTTTCACTTGTTTAATTCCTAAAAGAGGTGTAGATGCTTTTTATTGGGAGTTATGAACTAGTGAGGTCACAAACGGTGTACCTAATCCACCATTAAACATTCAACAATAGCACCCTAGCGGAGTCAAAACATTGATGGCAAGAACAACACCGTCACAACTTAACCATCACAACATGCCAATGCTGATCAATAATTTCATATCTCACCCCTAAATTTAGTTCTTATATTATTTTAAATAATATTATTTATTTTTATTTTAACTTATTTTATTAATTTATATATAACTTTATGTACCAATTTATGTTGTGTTATGTGTCCTAGTTAAAAATGAAGGCATACTCAGTCTCGAATGCAGCAAATGCCTCTCATTGTGACATTGATATACTTATTTTTTGATCCTATTCTAACTCGCAATTAGATTCATAATGAGGATTTGAAATATTTCATATTGGTGCCAAATATAATCCTCTACAACTTGAGTTTTGAGACCACATTTTAAATAAGTAGTTGTAGATGGTGGAAGATATCCATTAAGAGCCTCAATTGTGGTCATCTTTTTTGATGTGTGAAAACATTTTTTATACAAACAATCTTCCAATAAAAGCCATTTGAATCATCATATTCATAAATTCTATTAGGTGATTTGGTAATATTTTTATTTTTTATTTTTATTTTTTTATCGGTGATTTGGTACTAGTTTTATTACACATGCTACAAATAAGTTTTTTGAAAAGACAAACACCATCAAGAGTTGATGTACCTTTTCTTTATATAGAAATAAACATAAAATCTAGTTCAAAACTCCATGTTCACCAATATAGAGATGTTCAAATCACATTTAACTAGGTTTAAAATAATACCACTAAAACCACAGCTACAAAACATAACTAAAACCCGTTTAT
>MU224148.1:1215531-1228833 GCA_018584345.1 Thuja plicata
CTAAACCTTAGAAAAAAATGTCACTTAACTAATAGAAGGGTTCATGAAGTTTGAACCTAAATTTCTTTTCGTCTAAACCTTAAAAACAAATTTCACTTAAATAACATAAGGGTTCATGACGTTTGAGCCTAATTTATTAAGCCCGATTAAAGTTGTTTACTAGATTCGATTTGTACCTTATACGTTGGAACTTCTACCCTCTTCCAATTTTCATCGTATATCTTATTTCTTTTTTGAAGAAAATATAGGTAACAAGATTTGGATCTGTTTAGAATTGCTCAAGTTTGATGATGGGAAGTTTATTTTTGGCTCTAAAGTAGTCATAGAGAAATGAGTGAAGTTATTTAAATATTCCTCATGAAGTGGAAGAATTGGAAATTGAAGATGCAACATTTGAAGATGAATAATTCCATATGAAGTTGATAAAAGTGTGTTCCTATATAATTATATTTATAAACAAGAAAGAGAAAGACTCTTTCAAATTATCATAAGTCGTAAGACTAAATTCATTCTCATATTTTAATTTTTAAAGATACGTCCAATGAAGTGGTCTGATATTTTATTAATTTTGGCCTTTATTTTTATTAAATATCTTAAAATATTATGACATATAATCTAGTGCATTCAAGACTTAAATTCTATATATGGTGATATGAGAGCTGCTAAATAAATTAAATAAAGTGTGATTTTTGCGTAGATTCATTTTAACCTAAATTCTATGTATATCCACAATCGTCATTGAGTATAATGTAGTTTTCTTCTAGTTGAGAAATGTGTGTAATAAAAAGGATTTCAAGAGAATCCACTTGTCCAGCTCAATATCAATTACATATGAACACTAGAATGTAAGAGAAGTGGAAATGGGTTGAGTTCTAAATACTGTAGAGAAGAAAGCATCTATTAAGTTTTATGTAAATCTTACTACATATTTTAAATATTTTCTTTGAAACTATGATTGATCCATCACATTTTACAGATTGACAGCCAATGGCTCTTAATCTTAGCTTGCAAGAGTCTTGCCAATAAATTGGTCATTAGTGAAAAAGGTCCCATCCCCCTGTCTAGTTTATTTATTTGGTAGTTCACTTTTGATCGACTCTTTCTACCGTAACTAGCGGTATTGGTGAGTAGCATGGACCAGCTTCAGCCTCTTTGGAGAGTATATTATAATTTGTTTGTCCTTTATTTATTTGATCAGTTTGATTAGGATTTTCTCAAAAATCTCATGTCTTTCCATAGCATTCATGGTTAGATCATTATTTTTAATAGATAAAGCAGAAAGAGGGTGCTGGCCCATGGAACAAAGGACTAGTAGCACATTAACACCATATTAATGGAACTATTCAAAGTAGGTAGAACATTTTAAGAGAATAATCACCAAATCTAACTCTGCCCCTATCAAAAACATAAACCACAGTGCTAATCAACAGGATTAAACCAGAGTACTTAAATTGAACAGTAGCACGAAAATTATCAATTATAAGGCACGCAAGGCTACACAAAATATAGAAAAACTAAAATTATCCTGAACTGCAAAATAGGGGATCTGAGGGCCAAGCCCAACCAAAATTAACCAACACATGGACACTAGAGATTAGTTCTTCCAATGGAGGAGTTTAGACAGCAGGGTCCTAGCCCACTCCTCTTGCAGAAACATGAATAGATCTTTGTTGTCATCCGCTTCCACCCTGTCGCCCACCAGCTTTTCCTGCACATGATAGAGGGTCATAGCCAAAGCATTCATGACCTTCAGGGAAATTTTTTGGTCCTCATGCAATGGTTCATCAGATCCTGCATATTCTTCTTAATCTCTGTAATATCCTTGTTCAAATTCGAGAACCTCCTTTTGAGGGTGCCTTTAAATTTGTTTTTGTCCTCCATGGCTGCGGTATGGGGCTTATCTTGAGCATCCTGAGGAGGACTCAGTGATGGGGTAGGGTTATTGGGGGTTTCCATGGTTTTCTAGAGGTTGGGAAGAGGAGTGTTACTAGTCCTAGGGGGACTCATATAGCCATCTGACGAACCTTTCTTGGACTCAATGGAGTGGGAGTCATTTTCAGACAGGGAAAGCTCTTTAGAGGCTATTTTCATCAACCTAGTTCTACATTGTTCCTTGGAAATTCTATTTGACCTCTGGCAACCCGAGCCACTTAAGTCCACCTCCAGATTAACCTAGCTCTCCATCATTTTTTGTCTTTTGGGCCTATAATCAGTCTCAGGAGTGCTGTCAGCCTCTTTCCCCTCTTTGTACTCCACAGACTCAGAGACATAAGACTCCTCCTAACCCTCCTTCCTATTGAGAGGGTTTTTAACACTTTTTTTGTGGGTTGTACCCTTTTTATCAGCCATCTCAAGCTCCTGGGTGATACAGATGGAATGGGTGGGGTTTTCAGTTTTGGCTAGGGGCTCCTCCTGGGGCATCATCTGGATAATCAGAGGGGTTTGGGGTGTTGGGTAGATAGCTTTGTGAAAATGATATATGTAGAGAAGGAGGCCCTAATGGAGGATAGCTTTATCAGGGTTGCCTTTAATATCCAGGACATTACTCTCTGTGGAGTGCAGAAGATAGAAAGGTATGGAAATTAAATCCTTGTTTCTAGTATGATTCAGGAACGGTAAGTGGTAGTTGTAAAACACAGTGAACTTACCTTCCAGCATGAAATAATTCATCACAATGAGGCAAATTTTTGGCCAGAAGTCCAGCAGCTCCTCACTGTTGAATCCCCCTTGTTTTCGCACCGACAGCTCACCGTCCTTGAAAAATTGTTTGAGGCTGGTAGGGTCAGGAGTCTGACTAGTCTTTTTGTATTTCTCCCCACCATAGGGAGCCCAGTAGCCTTAGCTATGACCTCTTGATTCAGCTAGAAGTGGATTCCCCCAATCAAGACACTCATGTTGTTCCAGGAAGAGACAAATTGTTTGGAGATTCGCTCGTAATGCCCACCTTTCATTCTTTCCATGAAACCCCATATGCCTATTTATTTGTAGTAATGAGTCACCAATGCATCAGAAGTGAAAGCCTCATCGATGTTATTAGGCTCAATATAGAGAGTGTTGCCTCCCATTTCAAGGGTATGCTCCTCCTACACCAGAATATCTTTGAAATCTAAGAGCCAAGCATTTTTGCAAGCCATAAAAAACCACTTGTTTTAGTAAAGCCTTTCCAAGGAAAGCTTATACTTAAAATGTTGGTCTTGAAATTTTTTGAAAATGGGCTCCGTACAGCCATATCTAACGGATCTCCTGGTGCCATTAATAGCAATAATACTAGGGATAGCCAAAAAAATCCTCTGATTCAGATAGCTCTTACTCCACACGTTCGAAAGGTAATGATAATTCTTTATGGGAATTTGATTTCTCCTTTCCATAATCACAAAAATCACCCAAACATGCCAGCACGTCATCCAGTAAGGACTCATAATGAATATGACAGCCTGACACATTTAAATAGTACTATTCATTTCTCCCATGAAGATTTGCTGAGTCACCGAAGGTAAGTCACTAATCACCCTCCAACTGTTGAGTTTAATTTTTTTTAGGCCTATTGCTACCATTGAGTCAGCAACCGAATTCCCCTCTCTATACATGTGACCTATAGTCATGTGCTGGAAGCTATTGAGAATCTTGCTGATCTCCATAATGATAGGTCTAGCATGCCATCCTGCACTAGCACCACTAGTGATGGCCTCAAAAACCACTTTGAAATCCCCCTCAATTTCTATCATATGTGAGGGGGAAGCATACGCCAGAGGAGTTGGAGTAGGGGGTGATTGGAAGGAGATCTCCAGTTGTTAAATTGATGCGCTTCTCTACCCAGGGCTCACAAGATACCCAATTTGCTGATAATCCCTTGCCAAATGCTAGTGGCATAGTCACAGTGGATGAAAAGGTGGTTTACCATTTCTTCCTCCTTCTTACATAGGACACATCTGTTTTCCATGGAGAAGCCTCTCTTTATGAGATTATCTTAGGTTAGGACCTTACCATGCATTAGATTCCACCAGAAAAAAATTATTTTCGGCGTGAGCTGAGGGATCCACACCTTCTTCTAGTCCCCTGGGTTACTCTCCTTCAGAAGAATATTGTAAGCAAATTTAATAGAGAAAGTACCAGCCTGGGTGGGGGCCCAGATAATAGAGTCATCACACCCTAAAATTCTGATATTAGTCCAGTTTTCCATGAGATCCTTGGCCAAGTGTTGTAGGTATGGTCTGTCCCTTAACCGATTAGGTATATCCTTTCAGTCTCTACCATTGATGTAGCTAGAGACTCTATTACCTAGGCTAGGTCTGAGATAGTCCATAAGGGGTTTGAATCTATGGCCCAAGTTAGGTTGATTCATGATCCAGTGGTCATTCCAAAATCTGATGGATCTTCCATTTCCAATTTTCCAAAAAGCTCCTTTAGACAGAAGGGTCTTACATTTACATATGTTTATCCAGAGTTTGGATCCACTAGGGAGGTCACTATTGTGGAACATCCTCCCGTAGGAATGTCCTTGGAGGTACTTGGCTTCCATTAATCTGCACCAGTCTGCTTTTCCTTCTATGAGCTTCCATGCCACTTTCATAGTAAGGGCCTTATTGATCAAACTAATTTTTCTTAGACCCAGGCCACCCATTCTTTTCAGGAGGCAGATAGTGTCCCAATTGACAAGTGAAATCCTCTTCTTTTCTTCATACCCCGCCCACAGAAAGGTTCTCTAAATCCTTTCAAGTTTATCAGCCATGTTGCTTCTAATTTTAAAGACGGATAGGAAGTAAAAAGTGATCCCTTGGAGAGTGGAGGCCACCAGCTTAAGCTTTCCAGCATTGCTTAAAAACCTCCCCTTCCAACTAGCAAGTTTCCTCTGGGTTCTTTCAAGGATGGAATTCCAGAAATCTTGGGACACATCTTTGACCGTGAGGGGGAGGCTAAGGTAGGTAGAAGGAAGCGAAGCTGCCAAACAACCCAGTATTTGAAGCACCTTATTTTGTAACTCCATGGGGGTATTGAAGAAGAAAAGCTAGCTCTTTTGATAGTTAATATACTGTCCAGAAGCCCATGCATAAATTTCAAGGATTTGTTTCTACTGTTTGGCCTCAATCACTGAAGAATACCCAAAGAGGAAAGTGTCATCCACAAACTGTTCTAACACCACCTGAGGAAGGGTAGAAGCAAGTTTGACACCTTTTATTCTTCCCATAGCAGACAACATACATAGGTTCCTTCTAAGCACATCAGCCACCATAATAAAGAGGTAGGGGGAGAGAGGGTCATTGAAAAGAATAGAGAAGCTAATAGTTTGAGTAAATTCTTGTATAATCTGGATAACCTTCTCATTAAAGCCCATTTTAGCAAGAATTTTAAGCAGAAAAGACCAGTTAACTTTGTCATAAACTTTAGAGATATCCAGTTTAAAGGCCATACATGGGACCTTGCTTCTATCCATAGAATGGATGATTTCATGGGTGGTAATGGCCGCATCTAGGATCTTTCTAGCCGGCACAAAACCTTTTTGAGTAGTGCAGATAATCTTGTCTAGAAGAGGCTTGATTCTGCCAATCAGGATCTTGGTAAGGATCTTGTAGAAGGTATTCCAAAGGCTAATGGGTCCAAAATACAACATAGATGTAGGATTTTCATGCTTAGGGAAAAGCACAATGTAGGTTTGATTATGCTATCTGAGAAGGTGCCGAGTCCTAAAGAAGTCTCTCGCAGCACGAGTAACATCAATCTCCACAGTGTCCCAATATTCCTAAAAAAATGCCAGAGGAAATCCATTCAGTTTGGGGGCTTTGTAAGCTCCCATAGCAAAGACCACCTTCTTGACATCCTCATCAGAGACCCACTTCGTAAGCATGTCATTATCACTAAGAGTAATAACACTTTGGATGTGGTCCAGGAGTTGGTTTTGGATGTTGTTCAGACATATAGGGCCCTTCTCAGAGTACAACCCCTTAAAGTAGTCAACAACAACATGATTAATTTTATCCTTCTCCTTGACTTCGTTCCCTCCTTCATCCATAATAGCAGAGATGGTATTTCTTCTTTTATGGATGCTGGAAAACCTATGGAAGAATGCTGTGTTCTTGTCCCCTTCAGCAATCCATTGGATTTTGGATCTCTACTTCTAGTAGATTTCTTCTTTTTTCAGGGTTTCCTGCCACTTGGTCTAGTCAATTCCTCCTCCACCTAAATCTGGAGCAGGTAGCTTCTAGATGCCAATTGGGCCTAGAGGGAATCTAAGGTTTTAGAGAGATCCTTTTTCTCTTTGAAAAAGTCTCTAAAATTATGTTTGCTCCAACCTTTAACCTCCCTTCTAATAATTTCAAACTTTTGGGCTATTCTAAACATGGCAGTACCCCTAAAATTAGTCTTCCACTAGAATTTCACTTGATCTCTAAAGGATGGGTGAGAGAACCACATAATTTAAAATCTAAAGGGCACCAAGCTGACTTTAGGGGCGTCAAGCCAGTAGAGAAGGAGGGGGTTATGATCTGAAGTAGTTTTAGGGAGGGAAGACAAGGAAGATTTTAGGAAAAGGTTCCATGAAGAGGTGGCAAGGACCCAATCCAGCCTGACCTGGGTGAGGTGGGTACCCTTCCTATTGTTGGACCAAGTGAAGGGGTTCCCATTTAGAGTGATTTCAAGAAGACCTATGGAAGAGATAAAATCAGCTAGCTCCCCCATTCTATCCGAGTAATCCATTAGACCACCACATTTTTCTGAGGGATAAAGGGGCATGTTAAAATCATCTGCCAACAAAATGTTCGTTGAACAATCCTGATCCAGCTGATGGCCAAGATCAACCCACAGGGAAGCTCTACCATACCGGGTGTTAGGAGCATAAATATTGAAGGTGGTCCATTCAGTTCCATTCGTCCAGAAGGTGACAGCAAGGAAGTTAGGGGAAGAAGTAGCTAGCTGACCAGTTGTTCTATTAGGGTTCTAGAGTGTAGCAATACCACCAGATGCACCCGCAGCTTCAGAGTAAAGGAAACCAGGCCCCAGCCAAAGACTGGGTGCTAGGGTAGTGAAATTACTAGCAGACATCTTAACCTCCTGTAAGAGTAGAAAATCCATCTTGAGATCAAAGATGTAATGTTTGACAACATTTTGTTTAAGGGAGCTATTCAAACCCCTCACATTCCAAGAGAGGCAATTCATCT
The DNA here is from genome assembly GCA_018584345.1 of Thuja plicata. Lineage (NCBI taxonomy): Eukaryota > Viridiplantae > Streptophyta > Pinopsida > Cupressales > Cupressaceae > Thuja > Thuja plicata. Next base: position 1,222,683 of record MU224148.1, read on the forward strand.
CTTATTTTTGAAAATAGATTCCAAGGTTTGTTTCTTACCTACTACAACATCCCTTATGGACCCTCTCAATCTCCTTGCCCATTCTGATGGCCTTCCTCTGGGTGCTTCCATTCCCACATCAGCCTTTTTAGGATTGGTTTTCTTTTTCTGTGTTTTCCATTCCCCATCCTCATCCTCCGATCCATCTAGGGAGCTGGAGGAGTTCTTCTTCACAAACTTTGGGGGGGGATGGGGGTTTAGCATCTGGCTTTGGGGCTTGTAACTCAAGAGCAATCACAATCGCAGGCTATTCCTCCTCAATAGGATTAGTCATCCTCCCCTCAGGGGGAGGTGTCAAGGGGGTCTTTAACGGCTCTGCCAAAGGCTGGAGAACAGGTTCCTCCATAGATAGATCAAGAGAAGGACTACAGAACCCCATATCTAACTCTCAGGGGGGGACAATCTCACCTTCCTCAAGTGCCAAATATTGAGATTCTGTTACGTTAGCCACCGAGGGTGGCCTAGACTCCAGATTTTCCTCTTCACCTATGGAGGGTTGATCCTCATCTATTCCTTTGTCCTTGTTCCCTTTTTTTGTTCCCGACTTGGAGGACTTGCAGGTATCACTAGAGTGGCCTCTGATATCATAGTTCCAGCAGAATAGGGTAGCATTCTCATACACCAACACTTGGGTCCATCTACCCAGTTTATATTTCAAAATGACAAAGTTGGGTAGGATTTTATTCATAGTGACATTCACACAGAATCTAGCAAACACCAACCTGTATTTAGAACTGGTCACTTGGTCCACTGTGATGAATGAGCCAAAGGAGTCACCTATCCATCGGAAGACTTGTTGATCCCAATACTTGAGTGGGAGGCCAGGGAGATGGACCCAAACTGAAGCCGTTCTTGTTAGATCCATCGCCGGATTGAATCCAGGTTTCCATTTAGCAAGGGATAGGAAGTGCTTTCCATAAACCCATGAACTTGATAGCACACAAGACAGGTCCTCTAGAGTGGTAAACTTAAACAGAAAAAGTCCTCCCAGCATACCAGAAACCAGGACAAAACCCTTGATCTTCCACTGGTTAGACACCCATTTTCTAACCATTTCTATGGTAGGTCAAAAGTTAAAGAATCGACCAACCAGGGCCAGATGAAAATCTTCCATCGTGCGATTCACCACTAAGTTCAGGAGTGACAGTTCAGTGCCTTCCTCAGTCTGAATGAAATCCACCAGAAGATCCTCCAAAGATTGTTGATCTTCTCCAACAAGGGCCCCTTTCCAGTTAGGTTTAAGGGGGGACAACGGGGTATCAGCAGAAGAGGACACTTTTTGAGGTTCCCCCGTTCACTCAATCGTTGGGGCCGTGAGAGAGGAAATTTTGGGTGCATCAGGGCCAGAAGGTAGGTTAGCCAAGGGGGCAGTATCTCCCCAGGGGAGGCAGGCATGGGAGCCTGCATTTTGAAATTCAAGCTTGGGCGGGAAGTTGCAGAGAAAAATTTATCTACAACCTTTTTGTGGTATTATTCAGCCATTAGTGTTTCTAGTCAGTCAGTTTACTTAGCAAGTTAACTTTCCTGCGAATTCATGGTGACTACTAGCCTTGTTTTACTAAGCCAACTAGAAGTTTGAAATCTTCTTAACTACCTACCTAACAAGTACTGTTGAGCTAAATCTACATAGAAAGCTAACTTTCCTATTAATTTGTGGTGACTACTTACTGAACTTTTACCAAGACAACTAATAATCCCAATAATTTTTATTTGTCAAATTCATTTTTAATTATATTTTACACAATTGTAAACATTACCTAGATGCAGTGAGTACTAAGTGGACCATAAATGCTTCTAAGGTATGGGTTTGTGTGAAAACTACTCATGAAATGTGGGTCAATGAACTTGATTAAAAAAAATTACAGTTGAATCTTGATAAAATAATATAATTGGATATGCCCTGGAAAAATCCTTCTACTAGTCATTAGATGAGCTAAAATGGCTTAAAACTGAATGTTCATAGGGATCAACACTAGTTGAAAATTTTGCAAATGAGTAGTAAGCTAAGTGGGAGATCTTGGAGAAATTCCACTGTTAAGTGTGCTTCATTAATTAGTACTGGGATGTGTGACCTCTTTGGAAAATTCCTACTGCTTCACTCCTGTGAGCATCACCAAGATGCAATGTGTTAAGTGGACTATTCACGCTCATGAAATATGGATTCCTATGAACCACTACTCATGAGTTTTGGATAATTGAGTTTGATATAGAAATATATGTTGTTGAAACCTCATAGTACATCATAAATATTTTGCATATTTCAATAATAAAATTATGTTATTTCCCATCCTATAAATTTGAACATTTTTTTCACTTGTTTTATTCCTAAAAGAGGTGTAGATGCTTTTTATTGGAAGTTATGAACTAGTGAGGTCACAAATAGTGTACCTAATCCACCATTAAACATTCAACAATAGCACCCTAGCGGAGTCGCAACCTTGATGGCAAGAACAACACCGTCACAACTTAACCTTCACAACATGTGAATGCTAATCAATAAGTTTATATCTCACCCCTAAATTTAATTCTTATATTATTTTAAGTAATATTATGTTTTCTTTCTGCTTCTTTCCCTTATGAGCCTTTGAAGCATATTTAATTTTAATATAAATTTCAAATGGCCCTGCCATTTTTGACTTAAAAAAAAAAATATTTATAATAATAATATTATGTATTTTTATTTTAACTTATTTTATTAATTTATATATAACTTTATGTACCAATTTTTGTTGTGTTTTGTGTCCTAGTTAAAAATGAAGGCATACTCAGTCTCGAATGAAGATTTGAAATATTTCATATTGGTGCCAAATATAATCCTCTACAACTTGAGTTTTGAGACCACATTTTAAATAAGTAGTAGTAGATGGTGGGGGATATCCATTAAGAGCCTCAATTCTGCTCATCTTTTTTAATATGTGAAACGATTTGTTAAACAAACAATCTTCCAATAAAATCCATTTGAATTATCATATTCATGAATTCTTTCAAGTGATTTGGTACTAGTTTTAGTTTTAATTTTTTTGATCGGTAATTTGGTACTAGTTTTATTACACATGCTACAAATAAGTTTTTTGAAAAGACAAAAGCCATCAAGAGTTTATGTACCTTTTCTTTATATATAAAAAAACATAAAATCTAGTTCAAAATGCAATGTTCACCAATATGGAGATGTTCAAATTACATTTAACTAGGTTTAAAATAATACCACTAAAACCACAGCTACAAAACATAACTAAAACCCATTTATTCATGTTGTGCATTGACAAACATTATCAACAAAGCATCCAAATAGTTTTGTAGTAACCAATAATAAATGACTGACTGATAGTAAACGAATATAGATCAATTCCATAGTGAGAAGAGAGACATGTGTGTGTGTGTGTGTGTACCGGGGGGGGGGACAATTTACCCCTTTGTTCTAAACCTTACAAAAAAATGTCACATAACTAATAGAAGGGTTCATGAAGTTTGAACCTAAATTTATTTTCGTCTAAACACTCAAAAAAAATGTTACTTAATTAACATAAGGGTTCATGACGTTTGAGTCTAATTTCTTAAGCCCCATTAAATTTGTCTACTAGATTTATAGCTTATATGTTGGAACTTCTACACTCTTCCAAATTTTATCGCATATCTTATTTCTTTTTTGAAGAAAGTATAGGTAACAATATTTGGATCCATTTAGAATTGCTCAAGTTCGATGATGGGAAGTTTATTTTCAACTCTAAAGTAGTCATAGATAAATGAGTGAAGCTATTTAAATATTCCTCATGATGTTGAAGAATTGGCAACTAAAGATGCAACATTTGAAGATGAATAATTCCATATGAAGTTGATAAATATTGAGGACAAATTTTTTTATGCCTTTCATATTCATCTTCCTAAGTGTAAGCACTTATGCCTTGCTTAACCTTAATGTTTTCATTTATTATCTCTATTTAATTCCTTAGGATAACATAATTAACTTTACAAAAGTGTGTTCCTATATAATTATATTTATAAATAAGAAAGAGAAAGAATCTTTCAAATTATGATAAGTTGTAAGATTAAATTCATGCTCATATTCCAATTTCTAAAGATACCTCCTATGAAGTGGTCTCATATTTTATTAATTTTGGCCCTTATTTTTATTAATTATCTTAAAATATTATGACACATAATCTGGTGCATTCAAGACTTAAATTCTCTATATGGTGATATGAGAGGTTCTAAATTAATTAAATAAAGTGTGATTTTTGCCTAGATTGATTTTAACCTAGATTCCATTTATATCCACAATCGCCATTAAGTATAATGTAGTTTTCTTTTGGTTGAGAAATTTGTGTAGCAAAAATGATTTCAAGAGAACCCACTTGTCTGGCTCAATATCAATTACATATAAACACTATAATGTAAGAGAAGTGGACATGGGTTGAGTTCTAAATAGTGTAGAGAAGAAAGCATCAGTTAAGTTCTATGTAAATCTCACTATATATTTCAAATATTTTCTTTGAAACTATGATTGATCCATCACATTTTATAGATTGACAGCCAATGGCTCTGAATCTTAGCTTGCAAGAGTCTTGCCAATAAGTTGGTCATTAGTGAAAAAGGTACCATCCCCCTATCTAATTTATTTATTTGGTAGTTCACTTTTGATCGACTCTTTCTACCGTAACTAGCGGTATTGGTGAGTAGCATGGACCAGCTTTAGCCACTTTGGGGAGTATATTATAATTTGTTTGTCCTTTATTTATTTGATCAGTTTGATGAGGCTTTTCTCAAAAATATCATGTCTTTCCATAGCATTCATTGTTAGATCATTGTTATCTATATCCTTTCTGTGGTATTATTCAGCCATCAGTGTTTCCAGTCAATCAGTTTACTTAGCAAGTTAACTTTCTTGCAAATTCGTGGTGACTACTAGCCTAGTTTTACTAAGCCAACTAGAGGTTTGAAATCTTGTTAACTACCTGCATAACAAGTATTGTTGAGCTCGGAAAAAAACATCAACTGGGATAAGAGCTCCTTATATTTTATTAATACTCCTGCGAAAAGGTAGCATAGAATTGCTAGAATTATTGGTTGCAGAATTGAGTCCCTTCCTGCTACCTATCTTGGTCTTAAACCTCTATACTCTTTCTGGGGAGGTATTTTTGATACATTTAACAGGAAGTTGGCTGGTTGGAAAGGAGCCATCCTGAGTCAAGCTGGTAAAATTCAACTACTCAAGGCGTCTTTACAAAGCCTCCCTGTCTACGCTCTCAGTCTTTTCAAGATCCCTGGTAAATTTGCATATATCATTGAGAAAATTTAGAGAAATTTTCTATGGTCGGGTGTGGAGGAGAAAAAGAGATTAGCTTTAGTATCTTGGGACAAGTTGTATACTCCCAAAAAATGGGGAGAGCTGGGATTACACCCTATAAGAGCTACCAACTTGGCCTTGTTGGATAAACAGATTTGGAGAATATTTGGTGTTAAAAGAGAATGGAATGATATTATTCATAAAAAATACCTCTTCTCCTTCTCCCATATTTTAGAATTTCGGAAAACTGATCTGAAAGTGCAAGGATCTTTTATCTGGAATAGTATTCAGAATGCTAAGGATGTGGCTTTTAAGGGGGCTAGGTGGTTTTTAGGTAATGGAAGAAAAATTCATTTCTGGGAGGACTGCTGGATGAAAGATTATCCTCTAAACTCTGTTACTGCTTTTCAACCTTTCATCAATTAGTGTATTCAGAGACATGGAAAAATGGTCAGGAACTACTGGAGGAATGGTTCATGGGTTGATTTGTCCCTTTATGATGAGTTGTTAAAACCCTTAATGCTGGATCTTGCGATTTGGAAGGTTAAGAGTTCTAGTGAAGACATGCTCCTTTGGGGAATTCTTCCTTCTGGAACCTTCATGGTGGCCTCTTGCTCGGAGCTGTTATTAAAGCAACTGAACCCTCTCCCCTTTTGGGCTAAGGTGGTTGACAATTCTTTAATTTGAGCTTTGATTTCTGGGTTTTGATTGTGTGTATTTTTAAGCATCAACGTTTCGGATCACACTCCGTGATCCATCATCAGGATGTAAGAGCAAAAAGGAATTGTAAAAATAAGTTCAACTTATTTTTACAATTCCTTTTTGCTC
>MU224148.1:1276852-1287145 GCA_018584345.1 Thuja plicata
GCGTGTGTGTGTGTGTGTTGGGGGGGGGGGGAATTACCCCTTTATTCTAAACCTTAGAAAAAAATGTCACTTAACTAATAAAAGGGTTCATGAAGTTTGAACCTAAATTTCTTTTCGTCTAAACCTTAAAAATAAATTTCACTTAAATAACATAAGGGTTCATGACGTTTGAGCCTAATTTATTAATCATGATTAAAGTTGTTTACTAGATTTGATTTGTAGCTTATACGTTGGAACTTCTACCCTCTTCCAAATTTCATCGTATATCTTATTTCTTTTTTGAAGAAAGTATAGGTAACTAGATTTGGATCTATTTAGAATTGCTCAAGTTCGATGATGGGAAGTTTATTTTTTACTGTAAAGTAGTCATAGAGAAATGAGTGAAGTTATTTAAATATTCCTCTTGAAGTGGAAGAATTGGAAATTGAAGATGCAACATTTGAAGATAAATAATTCCATATGAAGTTGATAAATATTGAGGACAAATTTTTTTTTGCCTTTCATATTCATCTTCCTAAGTGTAATAAGGCTGAGCACTTATGCCTTGCTTAAACTTAATGTTTTCATTTATTATCTCTATTTGATTCCTTAGGATAAATTAATTAACTTTACAAAAGTGTTTTCCTATATAATTATATTTATAAATAAGAAAGAGAAAGACTCTTTCAAATTATCATAAGTCGTAAGTTTAAATTCATTCTCATATTCCAATTTTTAAAGATACCTCCAATGAAGTGGTCTGATATTTTATTAATTTTGGCCTTTATTTTTATTAAATATCTTAAAATATTATGACACATAATCTGGTGCATTCAAGACTTAAATTCTATATATGGTGATATGAGAGCTACTAAATTAATTAAATAAAGTGTGATTTTTGCCTAGATTCATTTTAACCTAGATTCCATGTATATCCACAATCGTCATTGAGTATAATGTAGTTTTCTTCTAGTTGAGAAATTTGTGTTAAAAAAAAGATTTCAAGAGAATCCACTTGTCCAGCTCAATATCAATTACATATGAACACTAGAATGCAAGAGAAGTGGACATGGGTTGAGTTCTAAATACTATAGAGAAGCAACCATCTGTTAAGTTCTATGTAAATCTCACTACATATTTCAAATATTTTCTTTGAAACTATGATTGATCCATCACATTTTACAGATTGACAGCCAATGGCTCTGAATCTTAGCTTGCAAGAGTCTTGCCAATAAGTTGGTCATTAGTGAAAAAGGTCCCATCCCCTTGTCTAGTTTATTTATTTGGTAGTTCACTTTTGATCGACTCTTTCTACCGTAACTAGCGGTATTGGTGAGTAGCATGGACCAGCTTCAGCCACTTTGGAGAGTATATTATAATTTGTTTGTTGTTTATTTATTTGATCAGTTTGGTTAGGATTTTCTCAAAAATCTCATGTCTTTGCATAGCATTCATGGTTAGATCATTGTTTTTGATAGATAAAGCAGCAAGAGGGTGCTAGCCCGTGGAACAAAGGACTAGTAGCACATTAACAACATATTAATGGAACTAGTCAAAGTAGGTAGAACATTTTAAGGGCATAATCACCAAATCTAACTCTGCCCCTATCAAAAACATAAACCATAGTGCTACTCAACAGGATTAAACCAGAGTACTTAAAATGAATAGTAGCATGAAAATTATCAATTATAAGCCACGCAAGGCTACACAAAATATATAAAAACTAACATTATCTTGAACCGCAAAATAGGGAATTTGAGGGCCAAGCCCAACCAAAATTAACCAACACATGGACACCAGAGATGAGTTCTTCCCACCCAGCTGTTTAGACAGCAGGGTTCTAGCCCACTCCTCTTGCAGAAATAGGAACAGATCTTTGTTGTCATTCACTTCTAGCCTGCCGCCTGCCACCTTTTCCTGCACATGACAAAGGGTCGTAGCCAAAGCATGCATGACCTTCAAGTAAATTTGTTGGTCCTCATGCAATGGTTCATCAAATCTTGCATATTATTCTTAATCTCCGTAATATCCTTGATCAAATTTGAGAACCTCCTTTTGAGGGTGCCTTTAAATTTTTTTTTATCCTCCATGGCCGCAGTATGGGGCTTATCCTGAGGATCCTGAGGAGGACTCAGGGATGGGGTAGGGTTATTGGGGGTTTCCATGGTTTGCTAGAGGTAGGGAAGAGGAGTGTTACCAGTCCTAGGGGGACTCATATAGCCATCCGAGGAACCTTTCTTGGAATCAGTGGAGTGGGAGTCATTTTCAAACAAGGAAAGCTCTTTAGAGGCTATTTCCATCAACCTAGTTCTACACTATTCCTTGGCAATTATATTTTACCTCTGACAACCTGAGCCACTTAAATCCACCTCCAGATTAACCTAGCTCTCCATCATTTTTTGTCTTTTGGGCCTATAATTAGTCTCAGGAGTTCAGTCAGCCTTTTTCCCCTCTTTGTACTCCACAGACTCAGAGACATAAGACTCCTCCTGACCCTCCTTCCTACTGAGAGGGTTTTTAACACTTTTTTTGTAGGTTGTACCCTTTTTATCAGCCAGCTCAGGCTCCTAGGTGATACAGATGGACTGGGAGGAGGAATGGGTGGGGTTTTCAGTTTTGGCCAAAGGCTCCTCCTGAGGCATCATCAGGATAATCAGAGGGGGTTGGGGTGCTAGGTAGATAGCTTTATGAAAATGATATATGCAGAGAAGGAGGCCCTAATGGAGGATAGCTTTATCAGGGTTGCCTTTAATATCTAGGAAATTACTCTCTATGGAGTGCAAAAGATAGAAAGGTATGGAAATTAAATCCTTGTTTCTAATATAATTCAAGAACAGTAAGTGGTAGTTGTAAAACACATTGAACTTACCTTCCAGCATGAAATACTTCATCACAATGAGGCAAATTTTTGGCCAGAAGTCCAGCAGCTCCTCACTGTTGAATCCCCTTTCTTTTCTCACTGGCAGCTCACCATCCTTGAAAAACTGTTTGAGGCTGGTAGGGTCGGGAGTCTGACTCGTCTTTTTGTATTTCTCCCCACCATAGGGAGCCCAATCGCCTTAGCTATGACCTCTTCATTCAGCTGGAAGTGGATGCCCCCAACCGAGACACTCATGTTGTTCCAGAAAGAGACAAATTGTTTAGAGATTCGCTCATCATGCCCACCTTTCATTCTTTCCATGAAACCCCATATGCCTATTTCTTTGCAATAATGAGTCACTAATGCATCAGAAGTGAAAGCCTCGTCAATGTTATCAGGCTCAATATAGAGAGTGTTGCCTCCCATTTCAAGGGTCTGCTCCTCCTACACCAAAATATCTTTGAAATCTAAGAGTCGAGCATTTTTGTAGGCCATAAAAAACCACTTGTTTTTGTAAAGCCTTTCCGAGGATAGCTTATACTTAAAATGTTGGTCTTGAAAATTTTGGAAAACAGGCTCCGTACAACCATATCTAACGGATCTCCAGGTGCCATTAATAGAAATAATACTAGGGATAGCCAAAAAAACCCTCTAATTCAGACAACTCTTACTCTACCTATTTGAAAGGTAATGATAATTCTTTATGGGAATTTGAGTTCTCCTTTCCATAATTGCAAAAATCACCCGAACATGCTAGCATGTGATCCAGTAGGGATTGGTAATGAATATGACAGCCTGGCACATTTAAACATTAGTATTCATTTCTCCCATGAAGAGTTGTTGAGTCACCAGAGGTAAGTCACTAATCACCCTCCAACTATTGAGTTTAATTTATTTTAGGCCTACTGTTGCCATTGAGTTGGCAACCGAATTCCCCTCTCTATATGTGTGACCTATAGTCGTGTGTTGGAATCTATTAAGAATCTCACTAATCTCAATAATGATAGGTTTAGCATGCCATCCTACACTAGCACCACTAGTGACGGCCTCAACAACCACTTTGAAATCCCCCTCGATTTCCAGTTGTCTAAAGTTCATTTGTTTCGCAAATTTAATCCCCCAGAGAAGGGTCGTTCCTTCCGCCTGAGTGACAATGCAGTTATTGATAGGCCAAGCATAAGCCAGTAGGAAAGTTCCATTGTGATCTCTCAGCACACCACCCCCTCCATGACTAAGATTATTTATTTCCCCATCAAAGTTTAATTTTGTCCATCCTCTATGAGGGGCGACCCATCTGGTAGCATTTCTAGCTATCCTTTTCGCATCGTCAAACCTGGAGAACCCATCTAGGAGGTTCCAGCTCTCAGCAATTCTAACTTCCCAGGTAGTAGGAGGACAAGGGGAGCTTCCATTTAGCCATCCTAGCATTCTCACATAGGAGCTTATTTCCAATATGGAGACAGGTCTCAGGCTGGTTACTATTCTCTCTGAAAATCCTATTGTTCCTTTCCTTCCAAATGGTCCAGCATATATGAGGGGGAAGCATACGCCAGAGGAGTTGGAGTAGGTGGTGATTGGAAGGAGATCTCCATTTGTTAAATTGATGTGCTTCTCTACCTAGGGCCCACAAGATACCCAATTTTTCGATAATCCCTTGCCAAATGCTGGTGGCATAGTCACAGTGGATGAAAAGGTGGTTACCATTTCTTCCTCCTTCCAGTCTCTACCATTGATGTAGCTAGAGACTCTATTACCTAGGCTAGGTCTGAGATAGTCCATAAGGGGTTTGAATCTGTGGCCCAAGTTAGGTTGATTCATGAGCCAGTGGTCATTTCAAAATCTGATGGATCTCCCATTTCCAATTTTCCAAAAAGCTCCTTTAGACAGAAGCGTCTTACATTTACATATGTTTATCTAGAGTTTGGATCCACTAGGGAGGTCACTATTGTGGAACATCCTCCTGTAGGGATGTCCTTGGAGGTACTTGGCTTCCATTAATTTGCACCAGTCTGCTTTTCCTTCTATGAGCTTCCATGCCACTTTTGTAGTGAGGGCCTTATTGATCAGACCAATTTTTCTTAGACCCAGGCCACCCATTCTTTTCAGGAGGCAGATAGTGTCCCAATTGACAAGTGAAATCCTTTTCTTTTCTTCAGACCCCGCCCACAGAAAGGTTCTCTTAATCCTTTCAAGTTTATCAGCCATGTTGCTTCTGATTTTAAAGAGGGATAGGAAGAAAATAGTGATCCCTTGGAGAGTGGAGGCCACCAGCTGAAGCTTTCCAGCATTGCTTAAAAACCTCCCCTTCCAACTAGCAAGTTTCCTCTGGGTTCTTTCAAGGATGGAATTCCAGAAATCTTGGGACACCTCTTTGACTGTGAAGGGGAGGCCAAGGTAGGTAGAAGGAAGTGAAGCTTCCAAACAACCCAGTACTTAAAGCACCTTATTTTGTAACTCCATGGGGGTATTGAAGAAGAATAGCCAACTCTTTTGATAGTTAATACACTATCCAGAAGCCCATGCATAAATTTCAAGGATTTGTTTCCAATGTCTGGCCTCAATCACTGAAGAATACCCAAAGAGGAAAGTGTCATCCACAAACTGTTCTAACACCACCTGAGGAAGGGTAGAAGTAGGTTTGATGCCTTTTATTCTTCCCGTAGCACACAACATACATAGGTTCCTGCTAAGCACATCAGCCACCATAATAAAGAGGTAGGGGGAGAGAGGGTCATTGAAAATAATAGAGAAGCTAATAGTTTGAGTAAATTCTTGTATAATCTGGATAACCTTGTCATTAAAGCCCATTTTAGCAAGAATTTTAAGCAGAAAAGACCAGTTAACTTTGTCATAAACTTTAGAGATATCTAGTTTAAAGGCCATACCTAGGACCTTGCTTCTGTCCATAGAATGGATGATTTCATGGGTGGCAATTTCCATGTCCAGGAACTATCTAGCTGGCACAAAACCTTTTTGAGTAGTGCAGATAATCTTGTCTAGAAGAGGCTTGATTCTAAGAATCAGGATCTTGGTAAGGATCTTATAGAAGGTATTCCAAAGGCTAATGGGTCTGAAATCCAACATAGATGTAGGATTGTCATGCTTAGGGAAAAGCACAATGTAGGTTTGATTATGCTATTTGAGAAGGTGCCAAGTCCTAAAGAAGTCTTTGGCAGCACAGGTAACATCAATCCCCACAATGTCCCAATATTCCTAAAAAAATGCCAGAGGAAATCCATTCGGTCCGGGGGCTTTGTAAGCTCCCATAGCAAAGACCACCTTCTTGACATCCTCATCAAAGCCCCACTTCATAAGCATGTCATTATCACTAAGAGTAATAACAGTTTGGATGTGGTCCAAGAGATAGTTTTGGATGTTGTTCGGACATATAGGGCCCTTCTTAGAGTACAACCCCTTAAAGTAGTTAACCGCAACCCAATTAATTTTATCCTTCTCCTTGACTTCGTTCCCTCCTTCATCAATAATAGAAGAGATGGTATTTCTTATTTTTTGGATGCTGGTAGACCTATGGAAGAAGGTTGTGTTCTTGTCCCCTTCAGCAAGCCACTGAATTATGGATCTCTACTTCTAGTAGATTTCTTCTTTTTTTCAGGGTTTCCTACCATTTGTGTCTAGTCAATTCTTCCTCCACCTGAATCTGGGGCAGGTAGCTTCCAGATGCCAATTGGGCCTAGAGGGAATCTAAGGTTTCAGAGAGATCTTTTTTCTCTTTGTGGAAGTCTCTGAAATTATGTTTGCTCCAACCTTTAACCTCCCTTCTGATAATTTCAAGCTTTTGGGCTATTCTGAACATGGCAGTACCCCTAATATTAGTCTTCCACCAGAATTTCACTTGATCTCTAAAGGATGGGTGAGAGCACCACATAATTTCAAATATGAAGGGCACTGGGCTGACTTTAGGGGCATCAAGCCAGCAGAGAAGGAGGGGGTTATGATCTGAAGTAGTTTTAGGGAGGGAAGAAAAGGAAGAGTTCAGGCAAAGGTTCCATGAAGAGGTGGCCAGGACCCGATCCAGCCTCACTTGGATGAGGTGGGTACCCTTCCTATTGTTGGACCAAGTGAAGGGGTTCCCCTTCAGAGTGATGTCAAGAAGACCTGTGGAAGAGATAAAATCAGCCAGCTCCCCCATGCTATCTGAGTAATCCATTAGACCACCACATTTTTCTGAGGGATAAAGGGGGGTGTTAAAATCATCTACCAACAGAAAGTTCGCTGAATAGTCCTGATCCAGCCGATGGCCAAGATCAACCCACAGGGAAGCTCTACCATACTGGGTGTTAGGAGCATAAATATTGAAGGTTTTCCATTCAGTTCCATTCTTCCAGAAGGTGACAGTAAGGAAGTTAGGGGAAGAAGTAGCTAGCTGACCAGTTGTTTTATTAGGGTTCTAGAGCGTAGCAATACCACCAGATGAACATCCAGCTTGAGATCAAAGATGTAATGTTTGACAACATTTTGTTTAAGGGAGTTGTTCAAACCCCTCACATTCCAAGAGAGGCAATTCATCTCTTATTTTTGAAACTAGATTCTAGGGTTTGTTGCTTACCTACTGCAACATCCCTTGTCAACCCTCTCGATCTCCTTGCCCATTCTGAAGGCCTTCCTCTGGGTGCTTCCATTCCCACATCACCATTTTTAGGATTGGTTTTCTTTTTCTATGTTTTCCATTCCCCATCCTCATCCTCCGATCCATCTAGGGAGCTAGAGGAGTTCTTCTTCACAAACTTTGGGGGGGGGGGGTTTAGCATCTCGCTTTGGGGCTTGTAACTCGAGAGCAATCACAATCGAAAGATGTTCCTCCTTAGTAGGGTTAGTCATCCTCCCCTTAGGGGGAGGCATTAGGGGGGTCTTTAACGGCTCCACCAAAGGCTGGAGAACAAGTTCCTCTGTAGACAGATCACGAGAAGGACTAGAGCACCCCATATCTAACTCTTGGGGGCGACGATCTCACCTTCCTCAAGTGCTAGATCTTGAGATTCTATTTTGTTAGCCATCGAGGGTGGCCTAGACTCCAGCTTTTCCTCTTCACCTATATAGGGTTGATCCTCAGCTATTCATTTATCCTTGTTCCTGACTTGGAGGACTTGTAAGTATCACTAGAGTGGCCTTTGATATCAAAGTTCCGGCAGAATAGGGTAGCATTCTCATACACCAACACTTGGGTCCATCTACCCAGTTTAGATTTCAAAATGACAAAGTTTGGTAGGATTTTATTCATAGTGATATTCACACAGAATCTAGCAAACACCAACCTGGATTTAGAATGGGTCACTTGGTCCGATGTGATGAATGAGCCAAAGGAGTCACCTATCCATTGAAAGACTTGTTGGTCCCAATACTCGAGTGGGAGGCCAGGGAGACGGACCCAAACTAGAGCCGTTCTTGTTAGATCCGTCGCCGAATTGAATCCGGGTTTCCATTTACCAAGGGCCAGGAAGTGCTTTCCATAAAACCATGAACCTGACAACACACAAGACAGGTCCTCTAGAGTGGTAAACTTAAATAGAAAAATTCCTCCCAGCATAGCAGAAACCAGGACAAAACCCTTGATCTTCCACTAGTTAGACACCCATTTTCTAACCATTTCTATGGTAGGTCAAAAGTTAAAGAATCGACCAACCAGGGCCAGATGAAAATCTACCATCGTGTGATTCACCACTGAGTCTGGGAGTGACAGTTCAGCGCCTTCCTTAGTCTGAACGAAATCCACCAGAAGATCCTCCAAAGATTTTTGAGCTTCTCCAACAAGGGCCACTTTCTAGTTAGGTTTAAGGGGGGACAATGGGGTATCAATAGAAGAGGACACTTTTTGAGATTCCCCCATTCACTCAATCACTGGGGCCGTGAGAGAGGAAATTTTGGGTGCATCAGGGCTTGGAAGGTAGGTTAGCCAGGGGGCAGCATCTCCCTAGGGGAGGCAGGCATGGGAGCCTCCATTTTGAAATTTGAGCTTGGGTGGGAAGTTGCAGAGAAAAATGTATCTACAACCTTTTTGTGGTATTATTCAGCCATTAGTGTTTCTAGTCAGTCAGTTACTTAGCAAGTTAACTTTCCTGCAAATTCATGGTGACTACTAGCCTTGTTTTACTAAGCCAACTAGAGGTTTGAAATCTTCTTAATTACCTACCTAACAAGTACTATTGAGCTAAATCTACATAGAAAGCTAACTTTCCCATTAATTTGTGGTGACTACTTACTAAACTTTTACCAAGACAAGTAATAATCCCAATAATTTTTATTTGTCAAATTCATTTTTAATTATATTTTAGACAACTGTAAACATTACCTAGATGTAGTGAGTACTAAGTGGACCATAAATGATTCCAAGGTATGGGTTTGTGCGAACACTACTCATGAAATGTGGGTCAATGAACTTGATTAAAACAAATTACAGTTGAATCTTGATAAAATATTATAATTTGATATGCCTTGGAAAAATCCTTCTACTAGTCATTGGACGAGCTAAAATGGCTTAAAAATGAATGTTCATAGGGATCAACACTAGTTGAAAATTTTGCAAATGAGTAGTAAGCTAAGTGGGAGATCTTGGAGAAACTCCACTGTTAAGTGTGCTTGATTAATTAGTACTGAGATGTGTGACCTCTTCAGAAAATTCCTACTGCTTCACTCCTGTGAGCATCACCAAGATGCAATGTGTTAAGCGGACTATTCACGCTCATGAAAGATGGATTCCTGTGAACCACTACTCACGAGTTTTGGATAAATGAGTTTGATATAGAAATATATGTTGTTGAAACCTCATAGTACATCATAAATATTTTGCATATTTCAATAATAAAATTATGTTATTTCCCATCCTATAAATTTGAACATTTTTTTTCACTTGTTTTATTCCTAAAAGAGGTGTAGATGCTTTTTATTGGGAGTTATGAACTAGTGAGGTCACAAACGGTGTACCTAATCCACCATTAAACATTCAACAATAGCACCCTAGCGGAGTCGCAACCTTGATGGCAAGAACAACACCATCACAACTTAACCTTCACAACATGTGAATGATCAATAATTTTATATCTCACCCCTAAATTTAATTCTTATATTATTTTAAAAAATATTATGTTTTCTTTCTGCTTCTTTCCCTTATGAGCCTTTGAAGCAGATTTAATTTTAATATAAATTTCAAATGGCCCTGCGATTTTTGACTTAAATAATAATAATAATAATAATAATAATATTATGTATTTTTATTTTAACTTATTTTATCAATTTATATATAACTTTATGTACCAATTTTTGTTGTGTTATGTGTCCTTGTTAAAAATGAAGGCATACTCAGTCTCGAATGGCAAATGCCTCTCATTGTGACATTGATATACTTATTTTTTCATCCTATTCTAACTCACAATTAGATTCATAATGAGGATTTGAAATATTTCATATTGGTGCCAAATATAATCCTCTACAACTTGAGT
>MU224148.1:1288266-1302889 GCA_018584345.1 Thuja plicata
TAGTGTAGATATACTATAGAAATTAATCATCATTAAACTTCAAATGTTAAAGAGTTTGTTAAGTTATATCACCATAATTAGTGTACTTTTAAAATATTAAAAATAAGTAATTTAAAATTAACTTTTTAACAATTTTTTTTACAGATAATAATAATAATAAATAAGAGATAATAAATAGGAGTCCACTTACTCCATCATAAATAAGAAATAAAATAGGAAAAAGAACATTGTTATCTTGTAGCCATTATTGATAAATGAAGAATAATGTTAGTGGGTAGTAAGTTTCTCCCATCTACCTTTTATTAATTAGTGAAAATATAATCACTTTTACCTCCATCTTAATATACATGCCTAATTATAACGTTGCAATTTATACATTCAAATATTTCTTTTCAATTATCCAAATTGAGGATGCTTTTATAAGGACAACTTAAAAAGAGAGATGAGAGATATTTAATTCTCTAGCTATTTCTCAATGTAGTTCTAAATTAATTATTGAAATGATTTAGAACTACCAAATCTAGCATGTTTATGAATTAATTCAAACTAATTAATAATTATTTTTCTTATGTAATAAATATTTATATACAACATTCCAATTTGTACTAACTAAACATTATACTATAAAACGAGAGCATAACAATATTTTTAACATTCTAATTACATCAACAATATTAAATCAACTAATACTTAGTCATTACATATATTTATTTTTATTCAATAACTATTAATTAAATATACCTAATATTTATAAGAAAATTATAATTATAATTATAATTATAATTATAATTAATTACGGCAAGGGCAGGCCACTACGTGGCACTTGTTATAAATATATATTTTGAATTGCTTGGACAAATTTAGCTCCCACTCTACCAAGGTTCTATTTTTTATTCTTAAAAATTCTTAAATTTCTCACCAATGAAAGTCCCTTAAAGTATATTAAAATAGCCAATTTTCAATCACTATTCAACTGGGTGTTGAGGAGAGGAGGAAACCACTCACCAAAGGGATATAAAAATATTCAAGTTAATTCTAAATTTTTTTAAATTCATAAGATATAAATGAGATTATTCTAATTAAAGTGGAAATTAAATAAAAATGAAAGATGAAAGACTAATGAAATATGTATGTCTTCTACATGAACACATTCTTGACAAGACAATTTTTTTAACTACAACCAAATATGGTTTAAAGGGGATACTCAATCTAAGAAACACTTCATGCTAACAAATAGATAAAATATGCTTATGCCAATATGTCGTTTGGTATGTCAAGATGAGGTGTAAAATTTAAAGAGCCTTAGATGCTTACTTTCAATTTATATCATGTCTTACATAAATTAGCAACATGGATCATCCCTATCTCAATATCCTTCAAATAACCACACCCATCTCTAGTCTTTCCTCATACACTTCCAGCTGCGTTCCATGTACACTCACTTTTTTTTTTATGTCTTACAATATAGCACAACTCCTTTTAAAAAGAAGTCTAGATATTTATTTTTCCCTACTTGTCAAACATTTCTTTTGAGCTATGATTTTCCCTACAAAAGAAGATATAACTTTGCCTTTTTTAATTGCACACATGAATTTATGACTCACCATTATACATTTTTAACACATCTTTCTTTCAAGTTGTGTTAAAACCATGTTAGAAGAAAATTAGAACCATAAATCTTTGTTTGCATATGCTGTGTCTTTCAGTAAAACTCACTTAACCAAAACGCTCTTTTATATTTTTATTCCAGGTATATTTTAGTGCGCACAAATTTTTTTTATTTTACTTTTCGTCATTAAATAAGGATCATATGAGTAGCTCATGTTGGTTGGCAATATTTGTATTAAACATAATTTTAATTTTCCAAACTTTAAAAATCAAGTAAAATGAAAGGTTTCCATTGTTGAAACAGTTATTGACAATCAATTTAACAAGTTAGAAGATCACTTGATCACTACAAATAATTGTAGTAGAATGTTTATATCGAAGGTAATAGTTTGAATCGACCATCATTCTAGACCAAGTGGATAGCTAAATATCAAAGAAAAAACATACATTTAATGAATAAATTTGCAATCAAATGATATATCTAAGGTGACTTGATTCTCATGTAACAAAAGTAAGCTGCAACAACCTAATAAAAATTGGCGCAATAGATCAGTAGGTCCACTTTCCTTGCACCACTACACCTTTTCAACAATTTCAATCCCATTCAAAAGTCAACATGATATGTTTATTCCCACTTTTTCTAAAAATATACCATTCATGTATAGATGCAACCATGTCATTAATTGAACATCCATATATAATTGTGAGGATGACGAGCATTCAAGCAGGAGGACAGCATCAAGAGCTAGGGGTTTAGATGATGTAGAGGAAGATGGTGATTCCAACAATAATAAAGATGATCCATATTATATTTCACATGCCTTGGTTAAATGGGGTTTTGGATATGGTGATGAGGGATTCCTTTTGATAGTGGGTAGAGGTGATGATTTTGCAGCCTGCTTGACAAAAGCTCCAACACAAAATATGTATCCCCTTTTGCAACAACCTAAGAAATATATCTTTAATTAACTCCATAATGACAAAGAGCTCTTCCTTTATAGATAGGAAATGTGTACCTCATGTCTTCTCTTTTGTAATAGTGCTACTTGGTCATTATATGTCTAACAAAATTTCCTACTTTGAAATGAAGAGAATAATCTTTAGGTTCAATTAGTTTTGATGGGTTCACTTCTTTAGTTTCATTACCTAATTTTAGAGTACTAGAGCCTAATGGCCTCATGTAAGGTTGATAAATACCCATATTCTTCTGGCTTGTTCATTATTTTTGACTATACTACGAATTCAGCTATTGAAAATGGGGGGTCTGATTTCCTATCTAGTTTTCCCTTGTTGCACTCTTTCAAACCGCTATTTGAACCTATTTTTATTTCCATTATTTGAATAATAATTCCTTGTCTTCCCTTCCATATCTAATGTGACCCTCCCTATGAAATAATCTGTAATATATGGGGCAATTTTCTAAAAGTGGACCCTACTACTATATATTTCTCCCATACTTCCAACGTTTAAAATATTTTTCATTATTTGGTTCTCCTTAAATCATTTCCTACTCATATTTTTCTTTTGGTGGGTGAGTTGTTATGGAGACAGAGTCTGTACTACAAAGGGATCCCTTTTTAGTGCAAATAATATTTTTCTACAAGTCATTTGGCATGCTCTCCCCCCTAAGGTTCTCATCATCATTCTTCTCCTAACATGAGGAAGAATGTTGATCGCTTCCATCTACAAATTTTTCCTATTTCTTTAGATTTTGGGTAGAAGTATTGTATGGAATCGGTGCCTCCCCCTTCTTCTTTATTTTCTATTTTTGAAGCTCACACCATTTTCTCATGTGGCACATCCTTACACACCATTTTTTATTTGTCAAGCTATGGAAAGCCAAATGTCTTAGATACCGTGTTAGAGCGTTTCTCAAATCCAAGGATCACGACTATAAAATTTTCCACAAAGGACTTATAGACAATTATTCCACAAGTAAAATGATATGATATTCATAATTTTTAAAAATGTAAAATGCTCTTCCCTATATAGATAATATGGAGAAAAAGCGAGAGTATAGGAAGGACGTGTGTCAATGAGATATGAGAGTAGGTAAAACTACCTTGACATAAATACCAATACCCTTAGGAAATACTAATTTAATGAAAGCTAATATATCCCTATGTGGAGGTTAAGTAAGAGTAAATAATATTTACTCTAACAATAACCATCATCTAAATAACATAAAAAAAGATAACCTATATGATATAACTAAAATTTGATTAGAAAGTAACCCATTCTAGAATTAAGGACAATTGTATTATAAAATCATTCAAATAATAAAACCAATTCTTGAAAAGGGAGGTGACCTTATAGATTATAGTTTAGAGATAAATTTTGAGTATTAAGACTCCAAATCACTTGGGTGAGAAATTTAAAAGCTATAGGAGAATTTATATTCTTAAGAGTGTATCCATATTTGAGCTATATCTATGGCCTCCTATTCACTATTTTAAAATCGTCATTTTCCACCCAAGATTATGAGGGTTAACGGATCTCTAGCCTATAACCCTATTGACAATAACTCCAACACAAAATATGCATCCCCTTTTGCAAAAAACTTAAAAACCATATCTTTGATTTACTATAGAGACAAAAAGGGCTCTTTTTTTATAGCTAAGAAATGCGTATCTTGTGTCTCTTTTGTTCCAAAAATAGAACCTGGTAATTATGTGTTCGACAAAATTTTGTACTTTGAAATGAAGAGAATAATTTGTAGGTTCAATCACTTGTGGTGGGCTCACTTCTTGAGGTGGATTGTCTTATATAAAAGAACTAGAGCCTAGTGGCCTTAGATAAGGTTCACAATTACCCGCATTCTTGTAAATTATTCAATATGTGTTGACTCTAATAAGGATTCAAACTGATTTTTTTACTAGGGGTGATTGAAAATTGGGATCTGATGTCCTATCCCTTTTTCCCTTGTTTCTTTGTTTCAAACCTCTAATTGAATCTTTTGTTATTTTTTCTATCTGAATAAGATTTCCTTCTCTTCACCTTAATATTTGGTGACTCTACCTATGATACAATTGGTAATATATTGGGCCATTTTATCAAAGTGAATCCCGGTACTAGATATTTCTCCCATACTTCGTATGTTTAAAATACTTTTGATAATTTCAACCTCTATAAACCACTTCCTACTTGTATTTCTCTTATGTTGGGTGGGTTATTTTGGAGATAGATTCCATACCACGAATGGATCCCTTTCTAGTGCTTACAATATTTCTATATAATTTATTTGACATTTTCTCTCCCCTATGGTTATCGTCATCATTATTCTCATAATTGGTGGCAGAACGTTGACTGCTGCCATCTCATTGTTTTTCCTATTTCTTCAAATTTTGGGTAGAAACCTTGGGTGGAATCAGTGCCTCCTCCTTCTTCTTTATTGTCTATTTTTGTAGCTCATACCCTTTTTCTTTCTCATATGGCACAACTTGTGACTTCTTTTTCTAGTTTCTCAAGTTCTGTCCTCATCCCTTATATAGTTCTTGACTCTCTATCACTGAGCTATTGTGTTGCCTCAAAAAATTTGGTTTCTCATTTAGGAGATTAATTTTTTTTTTGTCTCTAATGGTTCATGAAGAATTGGTCAATTATTTTCTCTTGGAAAATATGCTTCCTCTTAGACTTATTGATCCTATAAGAAGAAGAACCAATCTCTTACAAATACTAAGATTATTCAAATGGGACTAGTCTCAACATGTAAAAAATACTATATCTTTAAAAGAGATGGATGAGCTTTAAATTAGGGTGGATAATCAAGGGCCCTTGTTAGGGTGCAGGTTGGGGACCTTACGATTTGATTCCCTTAAAAGAATAAAATAAATGAATATTGTATTCCCTTACTAATGTTAAAAAAATGATGATCGGGTTAATAGGAAGATGTAAGAGATTGAGAATTTCATTAAGTAGATGATTCATAGGAAATTAAGATCTCACCAGATTCTACAAGATGAACTTTAACACAGGTGGGAAAAAGGAAGATGAAAGAAATGACATAGAAAGCATGAGGGACATGGAAGGTTCTGCTAGACACTGTGACATTGATATACTTGTTTTTTAATCCTATTCCAGGTCACAATTAGACTGAGAATGATGATTTGAAGTATTATCTATTGATCTACATCTTGATATATATTTATGATTATGCCACGAAATTAATAATAAGAATTATTCCTTGTAACATGAAACCTTTCTATGGTACCAGAACTATAAGAGGAAACCTATTTTTGGAGCATGCTGCCAGTTTGAATTTTGCATTTCTCTAAGACCATCAGAGATTTGATCCCTATAATTTTCCCTTCCCTCCATGATGATCCTTCTATCATTCATGGGTGTAGAATTAATATTGGCTCCTTTTGTTGTGTTTGTGCCTGGGCTTGATGTTGTTTATTCGTGGTAGTGGCTTAGGGTTTATATATACCTCTTGGATATGTACAGTGTAGGGATTTGTGTAGTATTGGGGAAATCATACCTTTTGATCCTTCTTGGGTCCTTTCCTTGTTTTGGGTCATGGAAGAGCCTTCTATCCCTCTTCCTATGTGAGCATCCCATACCCTTCCTAGGGCTTTATAATATTTTGTTGGCCGCTCTTTGTTCTCTTCACTATTTGTGCTTTGTGGTTTCCGCATGGCCATGTGTGGGGGAAAATTGGTTGGGTTTTCTTTAATTTTGTGTTTTAAGCCTTTCTTCTACTATCCTTGTGTGCTTGATCATTCCATTTTTTTGGGGGGTTTATGTGGATGTGGTTCTCTTTATATGGGAGAGTCTGGTCATGTTATGGTAGGTTTCTTTGATCTAACAATGATGTTCGCTTTGATTAATTTTCTATGGTTTTCCTCTTTCAATTTTATTATTAAGGAGACAACCTATCATATGGAGGTGGCTTTTGGCTTTGGAAAGAGGCCAATTATGGCTTATTATGGTCTTCTCCTAGTTGTCATGCAATAATTTTGTTGAGGTGGTCTCTCATTCCCATATCAATGACTCACTTATCTACAACTCCTATAGAGGTGGGATACTAAATCATATAATCTTGTATTTTTTGGGCCTGTAAATGGGTGAAATTTTTTATAAACTGTAGAGCAGTTTTAGAATCTAGTTAAACTCCTCTTGGTTGGTTTGGGGATCCTTTCTTAAACCCATGGGCCTCTTCTTGAGGTAGACTTTCTCTAATTTTGAGATCCATATTGAGATTTTATTTTATAACAAATGGTTATAGAATCTTTGTTTCCCCTCCCCTTTTGTATGAATTAGATGTTTCATAGAAATTTAGAATGTAAAAGGTTTTAGGGTGTCATCAAAAAATTGTCTCTTCTTTTGAGGAGTGAGCCTCTTTCATTGAAAAAGAGTTTCTTGTAGAAGGTTCAGAGTTCTTTTGAAACTCCTCTATTTTTCAAATATAATCTTGTGATTTTATCCCTCTTCTTTTGTTGTCTGGCTTGATGTTATAGTGTTCATGTTGGTCCTCCCTTTGTCATGTCCATTTTCTATTCCATTGGTCTAGGCCCTTTCCTTCTTGACTTTAACCAGAACATTACACCTCATTTATATCCATATGAATAGAAATTTAAAGCCAAGGTAATGCCATGAAATATTCAATTTAGACATTGGCAGCTTCGAAAAAGTTCTTGTTTATCTCCAATGTCAGCGGTTGAAAACAAGGATGAGTCAAGAGTGCACAAAATATAGGGAGATGAAAAAAACTATTCACAAGGATAAGATTCCTATTATTTTTATTAATGAATTAAATGGTGAATTTTTAACTAAGTTAGGTTTGTATTCATATTATCATCAAATTCATGTAAAGGAGGAGAATTCATAAAAACTACTTTTAGAACAAAGAGGGTCATCTTAAATGTTTATTTACGCTATTTGGTCTCACAAAGTGCCATCAAATTTTCAACGATGTCACACCAATTTTTTTAATTTTTTGTTGGTATTCTTTGGCAATGTCTTCCTCTATAGTTAAAATTATTTATAGCTTGGGGAATAAAACTATTACATAGATAATCTTATGATCCACAATTAAATAGAAAAATAAAAGTTATAAATAAATCTTTAAAATTATATCTTGGTTTCTTTTACTTTGAACTACAAATATAGATCAATTCCATAGTAAGAGGAGAGACATGTGTGTGTGTGTGTGTGGGGGGGGGGACAATTTACCCCTTTGTTCTAAACCTTAGGAAAAAATGTCACATAACTAATAGAAGGGTTCATGTAGTTTGAACCTAAATTTCTTTTTGTCTAAACCTTAAAAACAAATGTTACTTAAATAACATAAGGGTTCATGACGTTTGAGTCTAATTTCTTAAGCCCCATTAAATTTGTCTACTAGATTTGATTTATAGCTTATACGTTGGAACTTCTACCCTCTTCCAAAGTTCATCGTATATCTTATTTCTTTTTTGAGGAAAGTATAGGTAACATGATTTGGATCTGTTTAGAATTGCTCAAGTTCGATGATGGGAAGTTTATTTTTGACTCTAAAGTAGTCATAGAGAAATGAGTGAAGCTATCTAAATATTCCTCATGAAGTGGAAGAATTGGCAACTGAAGATGCAACATTTGAAGATGAATAATTCCATATGAAGTTGATGAATATTGAGGATAAATTTTTCTATGCCTTTCATATTCATCTTCCTAAGTGTAATAGGGCTAAGCACTTATGCCTTGCTTAACCTTAATGTTTTTATTTATTATCTCTATTTAATTCCTTAGGATAACATAATTAACTTTGCAAAAGTGTGTTCCTATATAATTATATTTATAAATAAGAAAGAGAAAGACTCTTTCAAATTATGATAAGTTGTAAGATTAAATTCATGCTCATATTCCAATTTTTAAAGATACCTCCTATGAAGTGGTCTGATATTTTATTAATTTTGGCCTTTATTTTTATTAAATATCTTAATATATTATGACACATAATCTGGTGCATTCAAGACTTAAATTCTATATATGGTGATATGAGAGCTTCTAAATTAATTAAATAAAGTGTGATATTTGCCTAGATTCATTTTAACCTAGATTCCATGTATATCCACAATCGCCATTAAGTATAATGTAGTTTTCTTTTGGTTGAGAAATTTGTGTAACAGAAAGGATTTCAACAGAACCCACTTGTCTGGCTCAATATCAATTACATATGAACACTAGAATGTAAGAGAAGTGGACATGGGTTGAGTTCTAAATAGTGTAGAGAAGCAAGCATCAGTTAAGTTCTATGTAAATCTTACTACATATTTCAAATATTTTCTTTGAAACTATGATTCATCTATTACGTTTTACTGATTGACAGCTAATGGCTCTGAATCTTCGCTTGCAAGAGTATTTCCAATAAGTTGGTCATTAGTGAAAAAGGTACCATCCCCCTATCTAATTTATTTATTTGGTAGTTCACTTTTGATCGACTCTTTCTACCGTAACTAGTGGTATTGGTGACTAGCATGGACCAGCTTTAGCCACTTTGGAGAGTATATTATAATTTGTTTGTCCTTTATTTATTTGATCAGTTTCATGATGCCTTTCTCAAAAATATCATGTCTTTCCATAGCATAGATCATTGTTATCTACATCCTTTTTGTGGTATTATTCATCCATTAGTGTTTCCAGTCAATCAGTTTACTTAGCAAGTTAACTTTCCTGCAAATTCGTGGTGACTACTAGCCTAGTTTTACTAAGCCAACTAGAGGTTTGAAATCTTTTTAACTACCTGCCTAACAAGTACTGTTGAGCTCAGGAAAAAACATCAACTGGGATAAGAGCTCCTTATATTTTATTAATACTCCTGTGAAAAGGTAGGATAGAATTGCTAGAATTATTAGTTGCAGAATTAAGTCCCTTCCTGCTAGCTATCTTGGTCTCCCTCTTGGTCTTAAACCTCCAGACTCTTTCTATGGAGGTATTGTTGATAGATTTAATAGGAAGTTGGCTAGTTGGAAAGGAGCCATCCTGAGTCAAGCTGGTAAACTTCAACTACTCAAGGCATCTTTACAAAGCCTCCCTGTCTATGCTCTCAGTCTTTTCAAGATCCCTCGTAAATTTGCAGATATCATTGAGAAAATTCAGAGAAATTTTCTGTGGTCGGGTGTGGAGGAGAAAAAGAGATTAGCTTTAGTAGCTTTGGACAAGGTCTATACTCCCAAAAAATGGGCAGGGCTGGGATTACGCCCTATAAGAGTTACCAACTTGGCCTTGCTGGATAAACAGAATTAGAGAAATTTTGGTGTTAAAAGAGAATGGAATGATATTAATCATAAAAAATACCTCTTCTCCTTCTCCCATATTTTGGAATTTTGGAAAACTGATTTGAAAGTGCAAGGATCTTTTATCTGGAATAGTATTAAGAATGCTAAGGATGTGGCTTTTAAGGGGGCCAAGTGGTTTTTAGTTAATGGCAGAAAAATTCATTTCTGGGAGGACTGTTGGATGAAAGATTATCCTCTAAACTCTATTACTTCTTTTCAACCTTTCATCAATCAGTGTATTCATAGACATGGAGAAATGGTTAGGAACTAATGGAGGAATGGTTCGTGGGTTGATTTTTCCCTTTATGATTAGTTGTTAAAACCCTTAATGCTGGATCTTGCGATTTGGAAGGTTAAGAGTTCTAGTGAAGACATGCTCCTTTGGGGAATTCTTCCTTATGGAACCTTCACGATGGCCTCTTGCTCAAAGCTCTTATTAAAGAAATTGAACCCTCTCCCCTTTCGGGCTCAGGTGTGGGACAATTCTTTAATTCCTAAAATTAACAACTTTTTCTTGCTGGCTTTGCAGAACAAAATTCTCACAATTGATAACCTCCAGAAAAGGGGAATGGTGCTAACTAATAGGTGCTTTCTATGTAAAAAAGCCGAGGAAACTATTTATCATCTTGCCCTTGACTGTAGTTATGCTTGGGAGGTTTGGAATGAATTATTACAATACAGGGAGATCAAGTGGGTTTTCGCCAATAAAATGGAAAGCTTTTATATTCAATGGCGAAAAGTTGTTTCCCCCATTGATCAACATCTGTGGAATATCATTCCTCCTAATGTTATATGGTGATTATGGAGAGAACGCAATGATAGAGTCTTCAGAAACATTGAAATTCCTCCAAAAGTGGTAACCCGGGCCCAGCTACCTATGGTGGCCTCATCTGTGATGACATGGCTAATTGCTTGGCTGCAGTGGCCTTACCTATTGGGGTTCAAACCAACCACGTGGTGGAGGCTATGGCCCTTCTTTAGATGCTAAAACTTATCTAGAAACACATCGCACAGAAGGTGTGGATCAAGGGTGATTCACTCAATATCTTAAAATGTATTAGTGACAAGACAAAGCCATCATGGACAATCAAGGAAATCATCGAGGATGCCAGAATCATAATTAATACCTTTAATCAAGTCATAATTTATCACACCTATAGGGAGGTGAATGGTACTACTGACGAGTTGGCCAACTTTGTGGTTAATGCTAGGGACATCATGATTTGGCACAATTATACAAACCTGACCGTCAATATCAAAGCCAAGTTGGCCTTTGACACATCCTGAAGCATGAGGGTAGATTGGGCACACCTTGAGAAGCTATGATGATTAGACACAATTTAAAAAATCAGAGGGAAATAAGGACGAAAAGTGGTGTCTTTCCCAAGAACACTAATTATAGACACGAGTTAACCCTTGTTAACTTGAAAGTTTCTAGTTTTCAAAATTACTGTATTATCTCTACGTTTCCTTCCTTTTCTGAGAAATGTGTGATCATGGGAGGAGGGCTTAACCGCAAAGAGCCGAAGGACTATGTAAAATGGAAAAAAATACTGAAAGCCTGGGACATTCTTGAGAAGGGTGGTCTTACTATTGACATGGAAAGATTGCATGGGGCTAAAGGCAGTGATACTAAATTATTTGTGGATTTCTGGAAAGATGGGGCGGTGACCATAGTGGAAATTATTGTTAATATCATAGAGGATTTTATAGCAGAGATCTTTGGGCTCAGCATGAAGGGCATAAAGTTCTTCCGGGATAGTAAGGTTTCTCGAAAGGAAATTCGGCGCTTTCCCAAGAGTAAGGAGGAGAAAAAAATCCTTGTTAAAGAGTCTGGGGGATGCTATGATGTGGATTCATTCAAAGATATTTGGGCTACTGTTATGGTGGCGATCATGGAGTATGTTACCCTGGACGGTAGGTTTAAAAGAGCCCATTCTTACCACTTTGTTTTTCTCTGTCATTTTCTCTGTCCTTTTAATTGTAGAACATATTAAGAAGAGGGCTAGGGCTAGCCCTATCTTAACCCTGTCCAAATTTGGTTTGGGCAAAAAGAGAAATAGGGATGGGAATAAGAAAGACAAGAATTCTACAGGCAAAAAACTTAAGAAGGAGAAGGAGACTACCATGGATATGAATACCTCTGCAGATAGTGTGGAAGGCTATGACAATATGGATGATTCTACAGAGGAAGATAGTTTCTCAGCTACCTTGGTTTCAAACTCTATTTCAGAGGAGAATGATAACACAGATGAGGAAGTGATGGGCTCTATGGACAAAGATAAAATTTTGGATTGCAGGAAAAATAGAGAGGATAAGAAGGAGGATGAGGAAGGTTAGAAATTGCCTATTTTGGTTGAGTATGATAGTTCTGAAGACCATGATGTACTGATCTCACCGAAGCTTGAAGTGGTTATGGGTTGTGATCAAGATACTCAGAAGGAAGCTACAGAGGTGGAGCACATTTCCCCTATCAAGGAGTTGACTTCACCTGAGAAGGAGACAGACAATGTCCCTGGTAACTCTCGAAACATTCCTCTTAACAAGACTATGGACCTACAGGAAAGAAATGTTCAATTCTTTAAGGATGACATGGACAATAAGATTGATCCTCCTTTTGGGGTTCTCCAAACTGCCAAAGCTGTCTCAATGTACTCCATTCGGTTAATGGTATCACTCCATTGCTGCTAATGTGGATACTTTGTAGACTCAGATGGAGTCTAGCCCTAACACCAAGGAGGACAAGGTTACCAATGATGAGGACAATAATGTCCAGCAGTTACAAGCCAGAATGGAAAACATGGACAATACTATGAAAAAACATATGCTAGATTACAACAACTTTATGGGTTTGGCCATGGAATGTTTCCTACCCATAAAGGTTGAGCTGGATACTGGGTCGCCAGGTAACAAACCAGAGGACATTACTGAGAACCTGGATGACGAAGGCCCCAAAAAATGCACGAGATCAGCTCGAAAGAAGAAAATTCATGACAGAATCCAGGAACTCTCTGAGTTCAATGCTATGATAAAGAAGATATCTGAAGTGAAGTAGGAAGCCGCTGAGGCTTGTAAGGAGCTAGTCTAGTGCTCTAGTTTCTAGGTTTAGTGGTTGGTCTTTTTTTGCGGGTTTCTGGCTTTTGGTTTCTTTACTATTTTTTGTTGTTATCTTTTCTGCGTACTGGTTTCCAGTCCTGTATCTCTTTGGGGTGCTTCATTGTATTATCTCTGTTTCTAGCTTGTAAGGGGTTTCGGGTCCCCATTTAAAACCTATTTTTTGTGCAGTCAAAAACAAGTACTGTTGAGCCAAATATGCATAGAAAGCTAACTTTCACGTTAATTTGTGGTGACTACTTACTGAAATTTTACCAAGACAACTAATAATCCCAATATTTTTTATTTGTCAAATTCATTTTTAATTATATTTTACACAACTGTAACCATTACCTAGATGCAGTGAGTACTAAGTGGACCATAAATGCTTCTAAGGTATGGGTTTGTACGAACACTACTCATGAAATGTGGGTCAATGAACTTGATTAAAACAAATTACAGTTGAGTCTTCATAAAATATTATAATTTGATAATCCTTGGAAAAATTCTTCTACTAGTCATTGGACGAGCTAAAATGGCTTAAAAATGAATGTTCATAGCGATCAACACTTGTTGAAAATTTTATAAATGAGTAGTAAGCTAAGTGGGAGATCTTGGAGAAATTCCACTGTTAAGTGTGCTTGATGAATTAGTATTGGGATGGGTGACCTCTTGGGAAAATTCCTACTGCTTCACTCCTGTGAGCATCACCAAGATGCGATGTGTTAAGTGGACTATTCACGCTCATGAAAGATGGATTCTTGTGAATAGCTACTCACGAACTATGGATAAATGATTTTGATAGAGAAATATATGTTGTTGAAACCTCATAGTATATCATAAATATTTTGCATATTTCAATAATAAAATTATGTTATTTCGCATCCTATAAATTTGAACATTTTTTTTCACTTGTTTTATTCCTAAAAGAGGTGTAGATGCTTTTTATTGGGAGTTATGAACTAGTGAGGTCACAAACGGTGTACCTAATCCACCATTAAACATTCAACAATAGCACCCTAGCAGAGTCAAAACATTCATGGCAACAACAACACCGTCACAACTTGACCATCACAACATGCCAATGCTGATCAATAATTTCATATCTCACCCCTAAATTTAGTTCTTATATTATTTTAAATAATATTATGTATTTTTATTTTACCTTATTTTATAAATTTATATAACTTTATGTACCAATTTATGTTCTGTTATGTGTCCTAGTTAAAAATGAAGGCATACTCAGTCTCGAATGCAGCAATTAGATTCATAATGAGGATTTGAAATATTTCATATTGGTGCCAAATATAATCCTCTACAACTTGAGTTTTGAGACCACATTTTAAATAAGTAGTAGTAGATGGTGGGAGATAGCCATTAAGAGCCTCAATTGTGGTCATCTTTTTTGATGTGTGAAACCATTTGTTATACAAATAATCTTCCAATAAAAGCCATTTGAATCATCATATTCATAAATTCTATTAGGTGATTTGGTATTAGTTTTATATTTTATTTTTATTTTTTTATCGGTGATTTTGTACTAGTTTTATTACACATGCTACAAATAAGTTTTTTGAAAAGACAAACACCATCAAGAGTTGATGTACCTTTTCTTTATATATAAATAAACATAAAATCTAGTTCAAAACTCCATGTTCACCAAT
>MU224149.1:11602-26402 GCA_018584345.1 Thuja plicata
GATGCAATTGAAAAGAATCAAACATGGGAGTTAGTGAGTCTTCCAAAAGGAAAAGATGTCATAGGAGTAAAGTGGGTTTACAAAACTAAGTTGAATGCAAATGGTGATGTGCAAAAATATAAGGCAATGCTAGTTGCTAAAGGTTATTCACAACAACATGGAGTTGATTACAATGAGACATTTGCTCTTGTAGCCCGATTAGACACCATAATAATGACACTTGCCATAGCAGCTCAAAACAAATGGCCTGTTTATCAAATAGATGTAAAATCAACATTCTTGAATGGTTATCTTGATGAAGAAGTATATGTGGAACAGCCACACCAATAGTTACAGGTTTGAAATTGAGTAAAGATGAAAAAGGATATAATGTAAATCCAACTTTGTATAAAAGACTTGTTGGCAGCCTTATGTATTTAACAACCACAAGGCCAGACATAATGTTTTGTGTAAGTTTGATTTCAAGGTTCTTGGAGACTCCAAAAGAATCACACTAGAAAGTAGGGAAAATAATTTTAAGGTATGTGAGTGGAACAAGGAATTATGGCATTCAATATTCAACTTCAAATGATTTCAAGCTCATCGGATATACTGATAGTGATTGTGCTAGGAATATTGATGATAGAAGAAGTACATCCGGTTATGTTTTTCATTTTGGCACCGGTGTAGTATCATGGGCTTCAAAGAAACAACCAATAGTCACACTTTCATCTGCTGAAGCAGAGTACGTAGCAGCAACAGGAGCATCATGTCAAGCTGTATGGATGAGAAGAGTGTTGAAAGAGTTGAAACATGAACAAGAAGATGCAACGAAGATCTATTGTGACAATAACTCAGCCATAGCATTGTCCAAGAATCCAGTCTTTCACAAGAGGAGAAAACATATAGATACAAGATATCATTTTATTAGAGAACTAATCAACAATGGAGAAATATTTTTGGAATTTTGCAGGTTTGAAGATCAATGTGCAGATATCTTTACCAAGACATTAGGAAAAGAAAGTTTTGTCTTTCAAAGAGATCGTTTAGGCATTATAGATGGCAGTAGTTGTGATTAAGGGGGAGTATTGGAATAATCCCAACTACTCTCTACCTCCGTAATTTTCTCCAGCCCACTCTCACATGCCAGGTCACTTCTTCTAGCTTGTCCATCTCCCTTGGACAGTGCGTGAGATTCATTTTGATTTTACATTTATTGCAAATCTTTTGTCGTAGATTTATTTTGCTGGTTGTTCAATCAGCATTTAACTTGTATTTAATTTTTTAAGTTTCCCCTTTTCTGGGCACATTCGTTGTATATTTTTGACAACACTTTTTATTTTTTGGAATCTTTGATGAATGGTGCTACAGAACAGAGCTTTGCAATATTGAAATGGTATATTTTTGTATGTTTTAGATATATGCAAATATATAATATAAGGTTGCTGTTTTATTTTCTGTTGATTTCTCTGTTTCTCTCATTCCTCTGCCTCTGCCAACATTTACTTCAAATGAGCTCTATTTAATATGAGAAATCCTCTAGTCTCTTAGAGAAGTTGGATTTGTGGTCTATTTCTCAGCATTTGTCAACTGTAAAGTGATGGTATTTGTTATTTTAACTCAACTAGGCTAGCCAACAAAATATAATTATAATCTTTTTACCAAATAGGATGCATATAAAATTAAATCAGATTAAGAGGTTCAATTGCAAATAATAATAGTGGTCTCCATGATAGGGAGGCAGTTGAGTAATAAAATTTGGACTACTGGTTTGGATTTTTTGGTTTGTTCATGACTACCAAAGATAAAACATACTCGAGTTAAGTGTTTTTCTGATAAGAACAAAAGTGCATAGGTGATACTCGTCTGAACACCTGTGACACGAGAAAAGGAAAGATTCTATTATTGAAAGAAAT
Organism: Thuja plicata; assembly: GCA_018584345.1. NCBI lineage: Eukaryota > Viridiplantae > Streptophyta > Pinopsida > Cupressales > Cupressaceae > Thuja > Thuja plicata. The sequence continues at coordinate 13,498 of MU224149.1, forward strand.
TAATTAACTAATGAAGAAACTAAAATGGAAAGCAATTAATTATGTAATGAAGAAACATAAAATGGAAAATGTTTCCACCAATAAGAAATGTATCTCGGTCTCTATTGGTAGCTTTCAAAAGCACTTCATTCATGAAGTTATCTTGTGAGAACACTTCTTCGTGTCGCCTTGTTCAAATGTAAAAATAAAAGATTCTTTAGAATATATCAAGCGCTCAAAAAATCTTCTCTCATGTAATAGAATCTTCTTTCAATTGTTATAGTATATGATGGAAAGAAACTACAAAATGAGAGAGAGTGAAAAATTCATTTTATTAATTTAAATAAATATAGAACCTTTAATTTATAAACGATGTTAATATTGAACTTTATAAACAAGAAAGAACACAATGATTAATATTAGTTTGAAACTTTATCTAAAGTTTTTTCAATATTGTAAATCAATTCTAAATAAATGTAATACAACATTATCATTCTAAAATCATGTACTATGAACAAGTAGGAAAAATGTGAAAATATGAGTCATTCAAGATGTCGTATAAGTGCTAAAGTGAGTTTGATTCAAAAAATTACATAGTCGAATCTATAGCAATACCATAATTCGACATTTTCTAAAAACTATCTCCTTGTCAAATGATGAGCGAAAGGGTTTCTATAATAAATAATTCATAATACACAACACTTGGTGAAGGTTTTTCAAATTGGGTTGCAAGCAACGTGAGCTTAACCTTGGTGGAAATGCTATAGTTAAGCATGCTTGAATTGGAGTAGTACTGGGATGGTGACCTCAAGGTAACACCCAATGCTTCACGTCTATGAGCATCACCTAGATGCAATGAGTTCTAAATGGTCCATTCATTCTCATGAGAGATGGGTTCTTCTGAATCATGACACAAGACACATGGTTCAATGAGTTTGACTCAAAAAACTACATAGTTGAATTCTAATAGCAATATCACCATTTGATTTTCTATGGAAATTATCTCCTAATTATCATACAATAAATTGTTAGAGGAAAAGGTAAATGATATGATTCAACAGATTTACATAATTAGAAAAAATGATGAAATTAATCAAGATATTACCATGATGAAATCTAGTAGATGTAGTGTGTATCCCAGATTAACAATTCATAATAGAAAGCACACTTATGTACCATATATTACAAAATAATAATTTACTATTGAATATACACTAAATCTACAAACTTAAGAGGACAATCAAAAGAAAACATTAAAAGCTACTATAATATTCATCTCATGACAAGAACATATGGAACATAGCTTCATGTTTATCATAGTGAGTGTTAACATATTAATGCATTTTTTGTATTCATGAGTGAACCAAGGTATGTAGAGATATCCCAGCCTTTGAGAATGGTTTCTGAGGATTTAATGGTTGCAAGAAAAAATGAGATGAAGTATGAAAAATATATATTTAATATTATAAAAAGTTAGTTTGCAATGTAACATTAAAAACACTTTCTACTTTTAAAGTTTACATTTAAGGGTTTGTTTGAGAGTTTAAATTTTGTAGGTATAATTCCTAGAAATTTCTATTATTTCAAAGGTATTTATTAAACATAATCTTAATATATTAAATATAGTTTCGTGTTTCCAACATTATTAAACTATTTTAGGAAACTTTAATTGATCCATGTAACTTAATCATTGATCCACAAAAAGATTAAATTGTAAAATATTTTTGACCATAAATAATTTAGTTAATATAAATGACATTATCCTCACCCTATGTTTTTTATTAGAAAAAGTAGCCAAGACAAGGGGGCTGACCCGAACAGACATAGCCAACACGAGAAGTGCAGACTACCAGTAGATTACCAACACATCACGGAGGTCACCACACCCTCAGCCAATACCTTTTTTTTCAATCAAAAACAAAAAATTAAAACTAAGAGGCCCCAACTCCAACATGGAGCTGGTAACCAGCCTGCTACCCCTAACAGACCCTAGCTTCACCTTGACGCTAGTAACCACTCTATGAAAGTAAGTATCAAAGTAATTATGATTATCAGTAAAGAAAGAATTAATTTCAAACCAGTAGTAAAAGTTCAGCAGAATCACAACAAGGCCCTCAGTGACCAACCAACAAAAACCAACAAAAAAGAAAAGAATGAAAAAAAAAAAAAAGCCTAATTGGGGTTTTTACTCCCACTATCTAGTAGCAGCTTAAGCCAATCCTCTATGAGGAATTGGAACAACTTCTCGACTGTGTGCTCTTTCCCCTAGGTAGACACCTTCGCCATTTGCAGCAGCTAGAGCGTGGTTTCTGCCAAATGCATAACCTTGACTGTGAACCCAGCCACCATGTTGAAGCATTCACGCAAATTTTTGATTTCCTCCTTGACCTCCCGCAGATCCATCTTGGAGACCAAATCAAGGGAGGAAGTCTAAAGAGCTTTAATATCCTTTTGAAGTTGGGATCTTTCACTTGCTATGTTCCGCATGCTCTCGGTCTCTGCTTCCTTAACATCCAGGGTCTCATCTTTGATTTTCCCATCCACCTTGGGTTTCTCCACCATCACCTGGGGGTCTGTTGGAAATGGGGTCGTGGGCTACAAGTCCTCAGTCTTATCTTCAAACAACTTCTTTTTAGAGAGATTCATGGTGGGCAGAGTGAAGCTTGCCAAAATTTGGGGAGAGTCATGGCTCTTCTCTTCCCCATCCAGATCCTGAGGGTCTTTTCTTTTTTCACTCTCCTTAATCTTGCTTTTCTTCCCCTTTTTAGTGTTCTCACTAGTGTAACTCTTTTTTCCTCCTCTTTCTCTGAATCTTCCTCTTCCTCCTCATCTTCAATGTAACGCTTCCTGACCACTTTCTGTTTGAAGCGGGTGTTTGTAGCAATTCTTTGGGACCTCCTTCTGCTATCATTATCTTTATCCTCCTCCTTGGACTCAATGGTGATTTGGGTTCCACTCATGGACCCCGCATTGGTATTATTATCTTTTTCTAGGGTTTTGGAGGAAGACGAGGGGTTAGAATGGCTGCCCGTCACCTCCTTAGGGCCCTTCATAGCCGACGTGGTAATGCCCTATAAAGAAAAAATTCTAGGGGGACACAATGCAAGGTGGAAATTGTAAAGGCGGAGAATAAGCCCTTGGTGGAGAATACAATAGTTCTCACCCTATGTTAATTGTGTATCAGATTTAAATAAATACTCAAACTATACAATTTCTAATTTGTAATACAATTTCTAATTGTAAAATAGGAATGTATAAATAAATTTCAACTTGAAATAAAAAATATTGTACAAAACTACCTCTATTTTTTATTCTAGAGCACCTCACACTTATGCTATGTTTATAAAGTTGTTTCATTAGAATTATAATCCATTTAAAATAAATATTAACACTTTCCATAATATTTTCAAATTGTGGTACATTTTGTTGAATGATTTCTGATCATACTAAGAATTAATGCAAGATATCTTAGATTAGTTTTTATTTAATTCTTATATTGATATTGAATAGTTTCTTATTTGTTTTCTAGTATTGCATAATTTAAATTTATTATCTACCTTACTATTTTGGCTTTTTATTTGCCATCTTGGTCAATTTCTTTGTTAAACAAAAAATACATTGACTGAATACCAACATCTAATGGGTTTCCTTAATCTATGTCTTACATATTGTGTTGATCGAATTCCAAATTTATTCATAATGATGATATATTTTTTGTGATAGGTTAATGAAAATTAAGGATCAATAGGAATTAATTATTTACTATTTAGTGATGTGTGTTACTTTTTATGATACTAGAAACTTATATCTCTATAATGTGATAGTTCAATCATAAATATAATTCATTCAATAATGATAATGTTATAAAGAAAAGTGAAAAAAAAATTGTGTCAATAGAATATCTTGGCAAATAGATGTAATATGAAAGAAGGATAATATATGATGCATATTGTAATGTGAATTAATAGGTGAAAAATATTAGTGCCCTTTATCCAAATAGTTATTCCTCTTCCTATGCTTTAACATGTCTAAAAGTACATCTAAATATTAGTACAAATTTCTCAAGTATTGTTAAATATGCACGTGATCCAATCTGACATGGTGGTGGGTTAAGAAAGACTCAAGTACCATTTTTATTCAATCTTGGCTATTGAATCTGAAAAATTGGTATTATTAACTATCTTCAAGATACTCCTAAAGATTACAAGATGGTGTTTAGAAAGATGATATTGTTAGTTGATTTGTAAATAGAGGCAATATAGGCACTTGTGCTACACATTCTAGTATTCCATAGAAATCAAGGAGCCTTCTATTCTTTGTAATCTTTGGTTTATATTTCACCTTCAATTTTTCCCTATATCTCTACTTTTTTCGCCTTGTGAAGAAATTTATGAATGGATTGATAGCTAATTTGAGAATATTTTAATAGGATAACAAACTCCATGTATAATACTTGTTCTATACATTTGTGTTGAACTTGTAGATTGACTTTTTTAGACATTCTTTAAATTCATAAAATTTTAATTCATACCTAAGATGTCATGTAATTAGTTTTATCAATAGCCCATTATTCTAAATCTTAGTACGTATTACTTGTGCTTTTCCTTTTTCTACCATTAAAAAATGCACCCCAAAGTCCAAAAATTTTAAAGTTGAATTTATTGATTCTTAGCACATACATTTTGGATCATATAAAACTTATCTATGTCAAGTAAACTAGGGTTTTTACCAATTTTATTTTAATATAATATAATGTGGATCATTTGTGTAGATATTAGCCTTTAGATCAAGTCTATATTTTAACATTAGAAATGTTAGCCTTTGCCACATGATTTATATTTCTAACTCACTACTATTTCCCAAAATATTTTTTAATCCTATTGTTGAAATTAAATTTAATAAAATTAATATAATGCTTCCCATTATAAACCTTGTACATGCTCCCACTCTACCTCTAAGATAATTAACTAGACCTTTTGTGTAGTGTGAATCTAATTAATATTTGATGTTGTACACGTGGTAGCGTAAGATGTGATATATGAAATTGTATGTTTGGGAGAGGTGATCTAATGGTGATATTAAGTGTCAAGGTTTAATAGTACCCAATATATAACTTGTTTCTTTTAGATAGAGTGTTGTTCTTTGATAGTGAGATTAATGTTTACTAACATCTATGATTTTAACTTATTCATTATGGTACATTATATTCTTCCTATACAGTAGGATCACTATAAAAAAATGATCTTAGATCAACTAGATTTTTCAATAGATAAAAATCCATGTAATTTTAAAGTTTTGTGAATGATTTTATATTCTTTAGGCTATGTCATTGGTTAGTCTACAACTTTGTCATTTAGGTGTTCAATCATTTGTTTTCCATAGTTACATTTTTTTATCACGAAGCACTTACCTAATGAACCAATGGTATATGAAGCACATTCATATGATGATGATAAAATTCACCTAATTAAAATTTTACACGTCAAATTCATGTTTTGCTGACCCTCTACATACACACTTATACCTAAAATACCTTCTTATTTTTATTAGATATATAATATAACTACTTTAAATCATATTTTAAACATCAAAATGTTAAAACCTAATCACCCAAGATTACTATTAACACATTCATTTGAATTAGATTTTAATTTAAAATTTTTAACTATTATCCAATAACACAGGATGAATTATAAAAAAAAATGTCTTGTAGAAAGATAAGATTTAAAGGCAGTTATATATCTTAATTCCAAATAATTTATAAATCGATCGAAAATCTCCCATTAAAAAAATTTAAATTATATATACATAAAAAATTGAAACACACCAAGTGATTTTACTATGTAGGATTGCAAGGTAATAGATTTCAAAACTTAGGTAGGATTGTACTAAACTAAACTTGCATGGTGGTGGTGTGAATAATATTTCCTTTGTGAAGGAGTTAATCGATAAAGAGGATGTCTCGGTTGTGTCTCCCAGTAGGGATGAGAACCAGACAAATACTGATCATGAAGTGGGAAAAAATGCTAACTAGGACACTATGGCCGAAGTGGGTAAGGAAGATATTGCCCCTGACCCTATAATGGAAAACCCTAAAAGTGTTGTAGGTACTTCTCTAGTTGGAAAAATCAACTTTCAGATTGTAAATCTGGAGAATATGGTGGCTAAAATGAATGAGGACTTGGCCAACACAAATAGGAGGCTGGCAGATGTTAGCAAATTCGCTCTCAAGGTTATGCATGCCTCTTCCACTACCCTCTATTTGTCGAATGAGAAGGCCTCTGCTAGGAAGGAGTCTGTTGAAGGAAACCGGGAACTCTTCAAGTTTGTCAATGAGTAGTGGGCGAACCTGCTGCTGTCAAAGCGCTTATGTGACAGAAAAGGATCCAGTTGATGGTGAAGTGCGGGTTGGGGTGTTGTTACACTGTGGACCCCAAGCCCTATATTTGGGCGAGTTTCTTTAATTTGAGTTTTAAGCTTAAGACTTTAATTTTGTTAAATAGCCCTGCGTGGCTTCTTATTATTTTTTGGCTGATGGACTTTGATACTTTTCGTATGTGGGAAACCTCTCGCTACTGGTTTAGCTTTTATGTTTTGGTTTTTGATAGAGGTGGATGATTGTTTACTTGTTTAATTCTTCTAACTTTAATGATTTAATATGAGGTTAATTCTATTTAGTTAGCTCACTTATGTACCTCAGGTCAGCACCTTCTTACTACTGCTTATATCAAAAACAATATTTCCTTCATCAATTTAATTGTATTTAGATTCAAACTTTGAGATTATGAGGATCTAATGTTATACAAGATTATAAGGATCTAATGTAATACAATCGCACATGAAGATCTCTCTTATTTGAGACTCCTCTTGGAAGACAGGAAGTCAAATCTTATTGCACACAACATAACAAGACTCCAAACACCAATTAATTGCTCCAGAGTTTGATATTTCTCCAACGGGCTTCTATGGAAAACAAAGAGTTGGTATTAGCGTAGACACGACACTTGAAATAATAACTATCACCACCACTCACATTAACTGCTAAAGTCTCTTTCCCATCCACGAACACAGTCTCTATCCTAATGTCTGTGTCATGAATAACATTCACATGAAACATCTGGCGTCACCAATTGGTCATTTTATCACCTTAGATCTCTATCCACAACATCTAACATTATCCCAGTTGCAGGCCCCACATCCCCATGAATCTGCATCACGCATATTCTATTTGATCCCTCTCTAACATATCCCTTCCCCTCAAATTGCCCCACCCCGCTTTTATAATTCTTTCCCTGGAATACACCGCCCCCAAATTAAACACAATACCATATAATGGCATCTTATATAAGTTTTAGAGGAAGATGATGGGCTAAAAATAAATCACTAACCTTGATGCGTATTTCTATCCTGGGCCTGGTGTTGCTGCTGAGATTATGTGGTTTTTCATATGTGTAAACCCACATGTCATGGACGCCATCAATGAAGTTGTAACGCTCCGATAGGTTTCTATCATATGGCTTTTGTATCTCGATATTTTCGTGAGTTGATTGCTGCTGAGTGAAACCATTAGTTGGTGACCCAGTTGGCTGTGCATATTAAAAGCTTCCTATCCAAAACAAAACCCCACACAATAGCGCAAACATCCTGGCCATGAAGTAATTACAAGAATGGGTTGCAGAATGTATGTCTATATACATGCAAGTCTATGTATTTATCAACATAACACATTTAATTGTACTTCATAAAATCTTAAGTATGCGTCGGAGAAACAAATTGGTGAAGGTAATATTTAGGTATCCATCGCTGTAGAAGACATTGGTCAAGGCAACATGGGAGCTTCCGCCGGGATATATCGATTGTAGCAAAGTATTAATGAACTGTAAGGTCCGTGAGACATTTTAATAATTAGATTTTGATGATATATATATATATATATATATATATATAGCTTGATAATAGGCTTGGCCTTGGTATATTTTAATAATTAAGAAATAAAGCTTATAGATTCATAGTTTAGGGGAGCATACCGATAGGAAAGAACCAGGAGAAGAAAACCTTTGGTTGTAGCTTCGTGATCCCTATACTACCAGTTTATTAATACATTAAAGAGAAAGGGCATACCCTTGTATTACAAAGAGAGTGCATGGGTTTACCATGCAGTTAGAGTTGAGAATTTATAGCGTATATATTGATTACAAAACTACAAGGGCACTCTATTCCTTCCAATTACATCGAGTTAACTTCAAAGGTGTGTTATCAGTGACTTCTTTGAAAATATCTTCAAAGGAATTTGGATTTTTTTTTAATGTTGGATCTTTGTTGCTTTAAATTTTGTGTCATTGTTGGAGCTGGATAGTTCCAAACCATAGTATTCTTTGAAAGAGAAACAATCATCTCCTTGAACATTTAGGTCATAAAATAAAAAATCCAGTTACGCTTGTATCCTTACAAGCCCCAAGCTTTACTGGCTATTGTTAAAGAGTGTCATTTTCATGTTTGAGTTGGATGAGTTTTGACATTTAGGTTAAGAGCTTAACACTACCTACAATAGAGTTAGGTCTAAAAACTATCTTGCCTTCCTGTCAATGCTATTAGTTAATGCATAATTGAAAAAGATTCTCATTTAAAAAAAAAGGAAGATATATTCAAGACTGCATCAATTAATAGGCTTGTTCCTAATAGACCATACATGCCTCTGCTACTGACTCCAGAGTAGGAAAAACTATGAACAAAAAACCACTGAGTTAATAATACTATGTGTTCACTGAGAGCTATATAACTATAACATAACTGACAATATGCAACAAGAATAACCATTACCAGCCTCTAGCGGCAATCAATCATAGTGAAAAGAAATGATATGTTTATGGAGAAAGTGCCCCATAACTAAGATCCTAACCAAATATCCTTTAAGTTTGAAACATAATCTTGATAGAAGACAAGAGAAAATTATGTGGTAGAAATGAAGAAAGAGCTTTATGGATCTGAAGTCTATCCAAGTAGCCAAACTTCATAGAAACATCAAACCATAATTATTTAAATACAGGAGGAATGTGTCCATACCTTGTTAGGAAAACATGTTGCTCCAATGCTTGCCATTTTCTGATTCTTCTATAACAGAAGTGATTAGTTAAAATAATCATTTATTAGAATCAATAAAAATCATAGATCCTTGATCTAAATAACCCTTAACTAGATTGTTTCCTAACAAGTTCCAGTTTGAGAATATTAACATATCCAAAAAGTTTAAAGGGATTTCGAGTGAAATACTATCCAACCTAGCTAACTATTGTATACTATCCTTTAAGAGTACATAGAGAAACAACCTAAAAACTTATAAGTATTAACATTTCAAATTATACTTAAGTGACTATATAATAAGTGTTGTTATCTACTAGAAACTGTTATGTATGTGGATCCTAATCAGACTTAGGCTCTTTTAGCATAGTTTCCCCCCAGACTTATCTACAGGGGATTGGAGGCAGCGCCCCCAAGCTCGGAGTCAAGGGGCAGAGCCCCTTATGGGGTCCTGGGGCAGTGCCCCAAGCAGGGTCAAGGGGCAGAGGGTTTGAGACTTATTAAAGGGTCGGCCATCAATTTTATATTAGTTAGAGTATTTTTGTCCTAATTAGGTTAAGTCAAAAATACTTGTGAAAAGGGATTAGGGTTTGAGACTTATAGTATGAGGGATTTTGTAGCTTCCGGTGGCGGTATTGAGTTGAAGGTTTCAGATTGTAATCACTAGATAATAATAAAGACATTGAACTCACTATTGGTGGATGTAGCCTAGGGATTGGGTGAACCGTGTTAAATTTCTATGTTATTGTACTCTCTTCTGTGTGTTAGTAGTTGCATTTTTCTGCTTATTATTCTAATAGAAACCTATATATAAAGCTAAAAAGGAGAAAATTCTATCCACGACGGATGAGGATTATCTCCTCAAACAAACTCTCATCCTCTGCATCCTAGTTTATGCCTATTTTCTGTCTTGAGGTTCTTTTCCATGAATTGCACTCGGGTAGGGCATTTCTAATGTCCAGGTAAATTGAGTCCCGACTCATATCACTAATAGAGGGAGGCACCTCATATCACTCAGCTATGAGGTAAGGTATATCCACTCACAGTTTCATGTGGGAACAATTTTAAGTCAACTTATCAAGAAGTTAAGGTTCTATTTCATCTCCGGCCAGAGAATATGAACAGTGTCTGATCTCTAATGCAAAGAATGGGCCTCTAGGTAAGGCCATCCACATTAAACTGAGCACCAATATCAACATTCATATAAAGTTTAGGGTAAGGGATTTGCAGTCTTTCATTTAAGCTAAATATCATCTGCTCCAAATAAGAGGAGAATTTGTCACTTCCTACAACTCCCCGCAATAGACAACAATTGACTAGGATACACCTCCTAGTCAAACATCTGTTGATCCTATGTCTCAGTCACCAAGAGTTTGAGGACTTTATTCTAGTATGCCTATGGATGTAGGTGTTGATCCAGATGTAGTGTCATTTATTGTGCGTGTTATATGCAATATATTTTAATCTATAATATATTGTGTGTACATTCAAGAGGTTCCAAGAGAAAAAGTTTTTGTGCTCTTCATATATACTTATTAGTGGTACCGCTCCACCAAGGGTCACCACTCTTCACATAAGACCCTATTAATTATATTATATTATTATATAATATAATATAATTATATTATTATAATTATTATCTCTTCTATTTAATCGTATATTAATTTATACAATTAATATAATTATTATATTATCAATATAACTATAATATCATAATAGTTATATTATCAGAACCCTTATGCTATCTATGTCGGTTGTAAGGAATTCAACCATATCTACAATAACATTAACACTCACTCTTAGCTAGGGAGGAGTCCTAAATATCTGTGTTATGTAATGATATCCACTATGGATACTCATAGAGGGTGGATCCATCATGGCTACTTACATGAATGGAAAATGCAAGTGAACACAAGTGCTCATCACGGAATCACTCAATGTGATTTCATCATCTTATCATGATGTTCACCATAGCTAATCCTAGAGGGTCAATAAACACAAGTATTAAATCCTGGAGTCTCTCACATGAAATCCATAATAGCTACTCCTAGATGGTGAAAAGAACAAGTGCACAAGTTCTCATCATTCAAACACTTCAACATGATGTCATCGTTCATCATAAAGTTCACCATAGATTCTCCCAGAGGGTTAATATCAAAAGTGTAAAGTCATGGATTCTCTCTCATGATATCCGTGATGGCTATTCATAGAGGGTTGAACAAGGGATTTCATCTCAAAATTATCTCTAATAGAGAAGAATACATTAGAAGGGTTGATACCTCAAACTTCTTCATCTCAAAGAAAAATGCTAAATGGGATGATACCTCAAATTTCTCCATCTTAGAGAAAAATGCTAAAAGGGTTGATAACTCAATTTTTTCCATCTTAGAGAAAAATGAGCTAGAAAGGCTAGTACCTCAAATTTTTCTATCTTAGAGAAAAATGCTACAAGGGATGCTACCTCAAATTTCTTGGTATTATAGAAAAATTCTACAAGGGCTTTCACTCAAACTTCTATCATAGAGAAGAATGCATTAACAAGGATTACACCTCAAAATTTTCCCTCATAGAGAATATTTCATTAAAGTACATCTCAATAAATTGTCACTGATGTTGAGACTCCCTCTCAGCAAGGGCTTCATTCTCCACAACTCCAAGCTTGTCTCATAAAAAACTGCACAAACTTCACTCTAGCAAGAGGATTAGTGAGAATATTGGTCATCCTATCATCAGTGTTGATATACCTCAACTAAATAACAATTCTTTGTACCATATCTCTAATATAGTGATATTTGATCACCACATGCTTTGACTTGCCATGAAATGGAAGGTTAGAGTCTACATCACTCTTTGTTAATCCCAAGATTACCAAGTATCGATCTATCCAAGAATATCATGACCTAGGTGTCCGCATAAAGGCCTTCAAGCTTACACATATGAAACTTCATCCCATGGATCATAGTCCTATGATGGCTACTATATATGTATATCTTGTAAGCGACATACATCTGCTCATTCTTCTTTGATCGTATCTTTTAAGAAAATATTTTCACATGCTAATCGCACCCTTTGATATATTTATCAAGATAAATTGCACCTTTTGTATTTCCTTCAGGTCCTATTTGGTGGAGGAACTAGAATTTGACTAAAAACCTGATTATCTCAAAATAAGGTTTTGAAATTCTTGTTTTGTGTATTCGGAAGATAGTTTAGACCATCTAGTTGACCTAAAAGATATTGAATTATACATGCTGATTCACATCTACCTCCCCCACCTTCAAGTTTGAAACAACCTATTGTGCTGTAACCGATGGTCACAAATTTATTGGAGGAGTAAATGGTGAAGCGCCCCTCTACCAATAGCATGAAATCGATTGAGGCATCATCTGTTCTGCAACATGATATGGATTTTAGATCAGTGGAATTTATTATTAGAAAGCCCTCATAACTCATCTCTAGGATCTCAAGGTCCATCTTTATTGAATTTAAAGAAGTGCCAAGAAATAGACTCAAATTGCCATTCTTCCTTTTCAAGCACTTGATCTAAAAATTGGGGGCCCCACAACTTGAATTGGATATCCAAAATGGAAAAATGACATTTGTTGATCCACACCATTCAGGATTCTACTGTGCAACACCTGGGATGGCTAAATAGAAAAAAATAAGAATTGGGAAACAAAACCCCAAAAACCAGAAGATGATTTCAAATTCTACATATTGGGTGGGAAGATAATGTTGTTGATTTTGGTACCTAAACCAGATTTTGCTCTCTGAAACCCGAATTGTAGTTTAGCATCCCAAATGACATATTTGGAAAAAAATGAAAGTTCAGTGTTATATATATATAT
>MU224149.1:26452-42759 GCA_018584345.1 Thuja plicata
TATATATATATATATATATATATATATTATATTATCATATTCGATATCCTTAATTACATTAACATAAAGTGAATCAGATTCTTCATATTCAACAAGGTTGTTATATCGATCGTGGTCGATGCATTACATAGATTACATATGGGTTACGATAACTGTCGTATGCTATTTATCATAACACGTATTAATATATGTGTTATGATAACTATCATATGATAGTTATCGTAACTTATGAGTGTTATACAAATAATGCTTTACTTTGTGAATAAACAACATCATGCGAAACAACATGTCTATGTAAAGCCATGACCGTAAGTAGCATAAGCCACGTACAGTCATGTCTCTACATAGACATGACTATTATCTTTTATATTTACATATCTTTGTATATGTTGGGGAAACATATCAATTATAGAGTTAATATTACTACTACAGTATATACAAAGAACATTAATTTGTATTTATAATTCATTGAATATTCAAAAATATATATTGTGATCAAATAACATATTAGATTTTCTCCATTAAAGATCTTAATTCCTAACATGGTATCAGAGCTTCTCTAGAGAAGAATCATATAAATAAAAAATTACTGAATTACATCATATTGCTATTAGGATATAAGATGAAAATAAAATAGCATTAAAGTGGAAGACTGACTTGAAGGCGCTACCAAATTTTTCTCATGGAAGATACAAATTCTAACATTACTTCAAGAACTTGAGTTAGATTCCTATGTTGAGGAGGATATAAAAATGCCTAAAGATGAACCTGACAAATCAACATGGAAAATACGTAACAACAAAGAAAACAAAATAATAATTGATGTTGTTAAGGACCATATTATTCCCTCTATAGCAAGGTGAAAATGACTTATGAAGTATTCAAAACCATTCAAGAGACATATGAGATCAATAATACAAGCAGATTACTTACTCTCAAACAATAACTTCTGAATCTAAAAATGAACAAAGGAGTAACCATCACGTCTTACTTCTTGACAATTTCTGAATTAATGGATCAACTATCTACTATTAGAAACAATGTTGATGACATGGATTTAACATTAATTTCTCTTAGACAATTATCTATAGCATCGGAATCTTTCATTTAATGTATAACAGGTCATCCTTCTCTACCTAAGTTTGATCAACTAAAGAATGATTGCACTCAAGAGGAATCATGATTTATATCAAGAGGGACCAGGCCAAACAAAGGAGGAGAGATCCAAGCTCTACAAACTCATTCAAATTTCAAGAGAAATAAAAGGAAGTTAAAACATAAGAAGGGAAACTATAGCAAAAATCACAATATAATAGACTTCTCGAAAGTCCAGTGTTATAAATGTGATAAACTTGGACATACAGATAGATTTTTTCCAAAGAAAAAGAAAATTCAAGCAACAATAGCCAAAACCAAAGGAGTAGAAATATCCTTATTCTTCCTAGCCTTATCAAATGAAATAAATTCAAATAAAAAATTGGATAATCGATAGCGGAGCATCACGACATATAACTGGATTTAGAGATCAATTTGAAACCTTAGAAGAAAACTCCTCTTAAGAAGTTACAATTGGAGAAAACTCCACTTATCTAGAAAAAGGAATTGGGACATGCTCAATCAAATTGAAAACAAGGGTTACTCTACAATTAAAAGATGTTCTCTTTGTACCAGGTATAAAAAGGAACTTCATCTCTATTTCAAGCCTAGTCGATCAAGGCTATCGTATTACATTCCAAGAAGATAAGGTACTAATATGGCCTAAAAACACTAATCTTATAAATGTTGTTTTATAAGGTATAGGAATGGAATCCTATATAAATTATGTAATAGTCATAAATTAGCTCTATGTCATGAAATATCAAATTCTAATTAATTCTTGCATAGAAGGTTATGACACCTTGGATTTAGCACTCTTCCTTCCATAAAGAAAATCACTACAGACATACCTAACCTCAAGTCTAATCATATTAGAACTTGTAAAGGGTGTTCTCTAGGAAAAAATATCAAAATATCATTTCAATCTAGTGAACGTAAAACCAAAATTGTATTAGAACTTATTCACACGGATTTATGTGGACCTATGTCAACTCTCTCACTAGGAGGATTTATGTATTATATAATTTTTGTTAATGATTACTCTAGAAAAACTTGGATCCAATTTATTAAACTCAAAGAATCAAATGAAGTATTGCTAAAATTCAAAGAATTTAAAGCATTAGTGGAAAATCAAATTGGGAAGAAAATAAAAACCCTAAGATCATACAACATAGGTGAATACATCTCTGAGAACTTCAAATAATTTTTCAGTTCTATTGGGATTAAGAGGGAGTATATTGTATCATATAATCCTCAACAAAATGGAATAGTAGAAAGGAAAAATAGAACTATTATGGAAGCTTCCAAGACTATGATGCATGATCAAGATATTCATACCTCATTTGGGGCTGAAGCATGTAATACTGTCGTATACATTCAAAATAGATGTACTCACTCAATTCTAGAAAATGTTACACCTGAAGAAGCCTTCAGAGGGAAGAAACTAGATCTAAGTCATCTAAGAATCTTTAGATGTCCTGTATACATTTACATTCCTAAAGAGAAAAGAACCAAACTAGAACCCTCTAGGAAGAAAGAAATATTTGTTGGCTACAGTGAAACTACTAAAGGATATAGGGTCTACATACCAGGATAAAAATCTATTGACATTAGTAGATATATCAAATTTGAAGAGGACATTTATCTCAAACTCTCCACACTTACAGAAGAAGGATCAAATGGGAATCAACGGGAGAATATTATAGAAAACAAAGAAAACCACGACACTGATAATCAAAGGGAGAATACACTTCAAGATAATGGGAACTACATTATCAAGAATCAAAGAGAGAACACAATAGAAAATAATGATCTTTCCTCATCCAATCTTGAAGATGTTGAAATTTCTAAAAATAAGAAAAGACCACTATGGGAAAGAAAAATGTTTGAAGAAAATAATTTTGAACCATATGAAATATTTAGAGAAAGTAAGAGAACAAGAAATCAGAAATTCTATCTTGCACTTATGGTTGAACTTAAAAAATCTGAACCACCTAATGTTAAAGAACCTTTAACATGTCAAGCGTGGAAAGATGCAATGATCAAAAAATATCAATCTATAGTAAAAAATGATGTTTGGAAAGTAGTACCAAGACCTAAAGGGAAATTAGCCATCTCTTCAAGATGGTAATTCAAAATCAAATATGCTTTAGATGGTAGTATCAAAAAACATAAAGCCATATTTGTAGCCATAGGTTTCTCTCAAAAGGCTGGGTTTGACTACAAAGAAATGTTTTCTCAGGTTGCTCGATAGAATTCTATGAGAACTATTATTTTCATTACAACATCTAAATGGTGGAAGATACATCCGATGGATGTAAAAACAACATTTTTAAATGGTGTTATTGAAGAAGAGGTATATGTAGAATAAACAGAAGGCTTCACCACCCATGACAGAAATAGTTATGTTTGTAAATTGAAGAAAACACTCTCTGGCCTTAAACAAGCTCCCAAGGCTTGGTATGAACGTATAGATAGTTATCTCTCCAAGTTAGGGTACTCCAAAATTGAAGCTGGCTCTAATATATACTTTAAAACATCCAAGGGTGAAATGGCAATTCTAGTCCTCTATGTTGATAATTTACTAATAATAGGAGAAGATCATCTTATTGCTAAATGCAAACAAGATCTCACAAATGAATTTGACATGAAGGACCTAGGGTTGTTACACTACTTCTTAGGTTTAGAAGTATCATACAAAGAAAACTATATTTTTCTAAATCAAAGGAAAATACACCATGGACATCTTAACTAGCTTTGGAATGATGGAGTGCAAACCTTTAACCACACCAATGGAAACAAATTTTCATAAGCTTGAAAATGAAGCAATAGATTCAGAACTTACATCTATCCTAGATATTATAGATAGCTAATTGGATCACCTATGTACTTGGTAAACACTTGTCCTGATATGTGTTATGCTACAAATGTATTAAGGCATTTGATGTGTGAACCAAATAAGATCCACTTATCAACTGCTAAACATATTCTAAGATGCTTATGTGGGACAATTGATATGGGCCTAAAATACAAGAATGTTGACCTACAACTTCAAGAGTTCACTGATTCTAATTGGGCTGGAAATTCAATTGACCATAAAAGCACTACAAGATGTTGCGTCAGTCTTGGATCAGTAATAATTTCTTGGTTCAGTAGAAAATAGTCAATAGTTGCTCAAAGTTCTATTAAAGAATCATATATGGCCGCTTCAATGGGAGCTTGAGAAGCAATATGGTTAAGGAAGTTATTATTTGGATTGTTTAACAAGCCTCTCAAACCAACAGTAATTCATTGTGACAATAAAAGTTGCATTAAACTTTCTGTAAATCTTATTTTTCACAATCGCTCCAAACACAGAAATTCCTTACCACTACATCAGAGATATGGTAGACAGAGATATTATCAAATTGGTCTACATCAGTATTGAAAACAAAGTGCTGATATATTTACCAAGCCTCTTGTGAAGTTGAAAAATGAGTACTTCAGGAAGGAACTTGGTATGATTAAGTTGTAATTAATTTTGAGATTAAATCTCACTATTGTGTAAATTAATGTATTAAGAAATAAAATAAATATTGCAATATTGTGTTTTTTGAAAGGTGATGATGTTTTATGTATGAGGTCACTTAGTAAGGTGATGACCTAGAATGATCAGACCTATTTATGTTATCATTTAAATCTAGTTTTGAATTTAGGTGGGGATTATGATAACATGTGCCTCAAGTTTTGATCCGAATTGCGTTAGATATCTTGACACAATTACTTATCACAAATCCAATTCCGAATTGAGTCGGGGATTGTGATAATATTTCTATTAGGTTAATTACGTTCCGGATCTTTTCGATTATCCGGATACAAAGAGATTAAGTGTTATATCCAGTTCTGAATTTAGTCAGGGATCACATAACACTTACATCTTGAGATATTGATTATGATCAATCCTCTTTTGCTAAGAGGGAGTGTTAAATAATAGCTTCGATATGATTGACTTATATATATGCTATTATCATATTTGATATGCTTAATTAGATTAACATAAAATTAATCGGGTTCTTCATATTCGACAAGGCTGTTATTTTGACCGTGGTCGATGCATTACATAGATTAAATATAGGTTACGATAACTATCGTATGATAGTTATCGTAACACATATATTAACATATGTGTTATGATAACTATCATATGATAATTATCGTAACTCATGAGTGTTATACAAACAACACTTTACTTCGTGAATAAACAACATCATGCGAATGACATTTCTATGTAAAGACATGACCGTACGTGGCATAAGCCATGTACAATCATGTATCTACATAGACATGACTGTTATGTTTTATATTTATATATCTTTGTATAGGCTATGGATACATATCAATTATAGAGTTTATATTACTACTACAACATATACAAAGAACATACATGTGTATTTATAATTCAGTGAATATTCAGAAATATATATTGTGATCAAATAGTATATTAGATTCTCTATTAAAATCTTAATTCCAAACATTCCACACCCAATTCGGCTCCAATTCCACTAACCAAATGGGGCCTCAAACAGTTACGTGGCAAATAACTTTTTTGACTTGTCGTTTATTTATCCCAATACAAAGAATTTTAAATCACATCTCTCACAAATGATGTGGCATATTTAATTTGTCTTTTTATGAATCCAAAACATATATTTTGTATGTCCTTATTGTTTTCCATGAAGAGCAGCTCGTGTCTATCAAGCTTTCGTCAACTCCTTTCTCATACGTGTATTTTTTTCATTACATTATCATTACTTGAAAGTTTAGTCATTTCTTTTATTTTAAAGGTTAATTCGATCACTCTCTTGTGTTATTAATATCATATCCCATCATATGTTATTTTAAATCTGATTCATTCCTCTGTTCTAACCTGAGAGCTCAGAGACAGGGGCAATTCATTTTTCAAAAATAGTATGACTTGGATATTGTGTATGTTACCGATAGTAATGTGTTTTATGTACCTGTTAGTGATGGTAATAAATAAGGGATGTAAATATCACTGATAACTGTTAATTTTCTCATACCAAATCAATATTGTATAATTTTCATATAGCACTATTATCAATTTAAACAATAAGAATAAATTTGAAAATCATTGTTTTGACATATAATTGTATTCACTTATTTTTCCATTAATGAAAAATTTCTCTAATTGTGTCCAATAATATTGTTGGTGTTAATGTGACATGGGTTTGTGTCAGTGGCCCAAATATCTACTAATCCTTTCATCATTTTATCTCCTTGTCTTACCAGTGGAAACACAACATACAATTTTAGCACAACACCCAGCAATGGATAATAACAACATTAAAAAATCTCAGGTCAACACACTAGACTCTCCACGAGCCACGTGAGCACTGTTGATCCCCAATTCGTGCTACATCAAATTGCCAACTTTTACCTTCCTTGCCATAGCAAGAACAAAACACAACAATCTCCATAGGGCATCTCTGCATCCCACCAAATTCTTTCTACCAACTCAGCTATCTTTGCAGACCACCAACAACACCGAAGCCCATTCTTTCTTCTAGCTCGGCTATTTATGTGGCCCACCAACAACACCCAAGGGCAACGTCTAAAAAGAAAACTAAAAAGTATATCTTATCAAAGTGGACACTAAGTATTTTTTTCAAACTCCCTTTATAGATTTTACGTTTTAGTTGGATATTTAGCCAATATCACACCCAAGTGCATTCCCCTTCTGATACCATGTTGTTTTTCATTTTGAATTTGATTTGCAATATATTTTAATCTACAATATATTGTGTATATTCAATAGGTGACAAGACAAGAGGTTTTCACACTTCCTCTATACTTATTAGTGGTGCCCCTTTGCAAGGATCACCACTCTTAACATGTGGTCCTATTAATTATATTATATTATTATATAATATAATTATATTATTATAATAATTATCTCTTATTTTTATATATATTGATTTATATAACTAATATATAATTACAATATTTCAATAAATATAATTATTAGATGACAATAATAATATTATCACATCTTTTTATGTTTTTGATTAAGTAAAATAGGTTTTACAAGGTTCCTGAAACCTAGAACAAAGTAATAAGAGGTAACACAGTTAACAGAATAAAGCAGAGTGTAACAAAAGGTTGAACATGCCAAAAAGCCAGAACAAAAAATAGGATAAGCATATAGAAATGCAGATTAAACAAGACACAAAAAAAAAATCTAGAGAACCTCAAGAAAGGTCCACCAAAAGAGTCTCCATCAGCTCCATGTTGGCCGCCGAGTCCTTGATTTTATGGATATACTTCTCTAGCTCCTTGTCCTTGGTCTTCTTGGTTCTAGCACAAGTTCTCTTAACCGAACCTTGATCAGGCTCCTGGTCTGAATCCACAACCATTCTGGCCGCTTCCTTCCCCTTGATCGTTTCCTCCACCTTGTCAATCTAAGTGTTAGTGTGCTCCCTAGATGCTTTCATGGTGTTGTAGCTTTGTTCTGCAATCTTGTTTAGGGTAGCAACATCTCTAGTAATTTTATCCTCCATCTTCTTGACCTGGGTGCTTAGGTTACTCTATTCCTCTACATCAATATCCTTGTTGGCCTTGTTAGTACCCTTAACCCCATTTTTGAGGTCTTCCACCTCATGGAAAATCCATTTAATAGTCTTATATTGGTCTAGCATGCTATTTATGGTATTATTGAGTAGATTCATGTCAAACTCCCTAGTATTTTCACTGAGCACCACCATTGATGGGTCAATGAACTCATCCAACTTAATTCGGTTGCCCTCTCCCTCTAGGACCTTGGGGTTAATTATTTCTCTGGTTATTCCAATTTTTTTTGTCTTAACATTGAAGTCCTTCCAACCAATTATCTTTCCCTTTTCCTCCATATAAAAGCTAAACTTATTATCCTGGTCCTTCCCCATGTCATGATTCTATGGTGAAGGGTTGTTGTCTGCAATAGGTGAAGCTCTGTGATGGTTGTCCTCTAGGATAGTCCTATCATCAAACGTCACCTTGTTCTTGTCCTTGTTGCTTGGGTAATTCCCAATCATGGTGAGCTTTCTCTTTCTTCCTTTCCTGCTAGTTAGGTACTTGTCACCTTTAGAATACATGCCCTCCTTGTTTTCATTGTAATCATCATAGGAAGATATAGCAGTGGTGCTCTATTTTTTAGGGGTTGCCAATTCTTTTTTGACTCTAACCATACTGCCTCTTTTGTTCTTAGACATCGACCCCTGGTTAATATTATTTGTATCATGTTCCTCCATCTCTTCAGAATGCATACCTTCACTATCTTCTATGTCCAAGGGGATATAGTCCGAGCCTGAGGCCCGTATCTCCTCTTTCTGGCTCATCTCCTTGGCCAGGATTTGGGCTTTAAAGTACTCATAGATTAACAGCAAAATTCCTTCATGCAGGGAAGGGTTAGCAATTGATTTATCTCTATACCCATTGATATTATCATTTATGGAAGAATATAAGTAAAAAGGGATAGAGACCAACATGCCATGGCGAAAGTGATTCAGCAGAACAAAGTGATGGGTCCAAATTCTATCAAACCTGGAGTCCAAAGTAATGTAGCTGATGACGGCACAAAGAACAAACCACCACAACATTTTCAATCCATCGGGTAGGTAATGGGTGCCAACTTTGATGAGCTCATTCTTCTCCTCCTCATATCTCACAAAATCATAGATAGCAGTGTCCAAAATCTTTCGGTCTATGTAGACTTTTTTCCCAACAATGTGTATCCCCATCACAGCAGATATGACATCTTTGGTAACCGTGAATTTTCTACCCTCAATCTCTATGCTACCTTCATTCCAATTTTTGACGAACAATTTATTTACAACTGGCTTTCCACCATGGATTCTTTCTATAAAGGTTGAAATCCCTCCGTTATAAAGCTAATTCCACACCTTTTTTTGCCTCTTC
Organism: Thuja plicata; assembly: GCA_018584345.1. NCBI lineage: Eukaryota > Viridiplantae > Streptophyta > Pinopsida > Cupressales > Cupressaceae > Thuja > Thuja plicata. The sequence continues at coordinate 35,501 of MU224149.1, forward strand.
CATTTTTTGTTGTCCTTTGTAGGCTCCCTCCTATGTCTTTCCCCTCCCATCACTAAATGATTCAGGGTAGCTAACAGACTCAAATCTCTATGAAAACTAGAGCTCTTCAATAATTTCTAGAAAGCTTTACTGTGATGCCTTAAGCCGTAAGTTATTTCTTTACTTTTGGGCACCCATAAAGTGTTCAAGTTTTTATTGTTATTATTACCCTTATAGCCTGTCTTGTACTTACCATTTATGGTGACGCCATTACCCATCCAAGCTATCAAAACCATGATTGATTTTTATATATCCTTCCTTCCCATGGATTCGGTCGAGATTGACTAAATCCAAAGAATCACGTGGCATATCTCTACCGCTAGGCCAATGCATATGCTTGTCACTTAACACTGCCCAGTTGGCAAACAAGTCAGCAACTTGATTATCTTCCCTAAACACATGGGTAATGTACACCTTTTCAAAATAAGTGAAGAGGCCATGTGTCTCCTCTATCATATCAGAAATAGTCCACGAAGGTGGGTGGAGATTTTTAAGATAATTGATAATGTTAAGTGAGTCACCTTCTAACCAGAGATTTTTTATCCCCATTTCATGAGCTAACTTGGTCACATGGAGGGAAGAATTCACTTTTTCATAGTGGTTGGTTTGTGTTCCCAATGGGAGGCTAACCATTGCAATGCCTTGACCAATTTTTTTTGAATAATACTGCCACTTCCTACCTTGCCTGGGTTTCCCTTCACAGCTCCATCAAAGTTAGCTTTTGACCAACCTTTCGGAGGATAGCACTAGAAGCAGCTCTGTCGATTAGCCTTTGAATGCTTGAGGTTGACATCTCTTTGTCTTGCAAAAGGGTTATTTTTCCCACACACAACAAATTTTTACAATATTTCATGATGAATATTTTTAAATATGACTTTTGGGCTAGCGTTACAATCCCTAAAGATGCGGTTGTTTCATTCTTTCCATATGCCCCAGCAAAGGTTAGGCAACACCCAAGACCAAATTTTATGAAAGATAATATTTTTGAAGGGCCAGGTCCATTGGTAGAACAACTCTTTGATAGAGGAAGGGAAACACCAGTGAAGGCCAAATAAAGCCAGAATATAGTGCCAGACAGAGATAACAAAGGAACAGTGAATGAAAAGGTGATCAACAGATTCTTCTTGACAGAGACATAAAACACACCTGTTGGGAATTAGGATGCTTCACTAAATGAGGTTATCAATAGTTAGGATGCAGTTCTGAAGAAAGAGCCAAAAAAAAAAAAATTCAGGATTAAACCAGGAATCTAGGCCTTCACCCAGAAAGGCTGGGCTTCAGGATGAAATTGAGCAGAATAAGCAGAAGCCACAGTATAAGAGCCATTAGAGGAGCCTTCCCAGATCAAAATATCTTGGTTCTGGCAAAGTGAAGTGGCATTGAGAACCATGAGTAAGGGGGATAAGTCTGAGGAAATTGAAGCCAGATTCACCGAGGAATTACCAACCCTGTAGTCACTAACCCTATCCCCGAAGCTTAGGGTGCAGTACTCCTTCCATTGGTTGAAATCTTCAATATCTTTCAATGGTTTAGTCAAAGCCCAATTGTCATTCCAAAAGCTGATATTGTGGCCATTATAAAATTTCCATTTCGCTTTGGTCTTGGCCAAATCCTTAGCTTTAAGAAGGTCATTCCAAATACAAGAACCTTGCGGTATATCCTCATTCTCAAAGAAGAAACTTAGAGAGTCATTGGGAAGGTCTTTCCCCTAAAAGAAGTCCCACCATTCCCCTTTGCCATGAAAGATTTTCCATATTTGTTTATCCTAGAGCACCCTGTTAAAAGGCTTGATCCTTTTAACACCCAGTCTCCCTTCCCTTTTGGGAAGATAAACTTTGTCCCATGCAATCAAAGGAATGCACTTGAGTTCTTCTACCCCAGACCAGAGAAATCTTCTTTGAATTTTTTCCAAGGCTTCAGCCACCTTAGCTAGGAGGGAGAAAAGGCTAAGGGTGTAGGTATGGAGGTTTTGGAGAGTAGACTTGACCAGCTGAATCTTTCCTACTTGGCTGAGAATAATGCCCTTCCACCCTGCCAGCTTTCTATCAAATATGTCAATAAGTCTATTCCAAAATTCTTCTAGGGGTTTTTCTCCTAGCGGGAGGCCTAACTAGTTGGAAGGGAAGGAACCAATGCCACACCCCATAATATCTACCTTTTTTTTGGTCTGACCTCAGGGGTGTTGATTAAGTATAAGGAACTCTTGTTCCAGTTGATATACTGGCTAGTGGCCATAGTATAGGAGTCCAGCAAATTTGTGACAACTTTATCCTCATTCACAGATGCTTCCCCTCCTAGTATGGCATCATTCATGAACTGTTGATGAGAGAAGATGGATATACATGAAGACAACCTAATGCCTTTTATCTCCCTAGCAGACCTATGAGCAGAAATCTATCTTCCCAAGCATTCCTCCAAGATAATGAAGAGAATAGGGGACAAGGGGTCCCCTTGTCTCAGACCAAATGAAGCATTGAAGAAGGTCGAAGGAGATCCATTAACCAGGACCGAGAAGGAAGGCGATGAGATAAGCTTGTTAATGATGAGACAAAATTTCTCATTAAACCCATAACCTTGCATCACTTTCATGAGAAGGGACCAGTCCACTCTATCATAAGCTTTGGATAAATTGAGCTTGAGAAGGAAACCCTCCCGATTCCCAACTTCTAAGGAATGGATCACTTTGTGCACCGCCATAATAGAGTCCAAAATCTGTCACCCTGGGACAAAGCCAAATTGTTTTTGAGCAATAATGAGGGGGAGCAAATGAAGAATCTTGATAGTGATGACCTTAGAGATGATTTTGTAGAACGAATTACATAAACTAATAGGTTTGAAAATATCCATGAAGTCCACCCCCAAGACTTTTGAGGTAAGCCCAAGGAAGGTGACATTGAATTCTTTAAGCATATTCCTCGATCCAAAGAATTCCTGCACAGCTTTGACTAAATCATTTTTGACAGTATCCTAGAACCTGTGGAAGAAAAACATGGGAAAGCCATCAGGGCCCGAGGCCTTTTCCCCTAGAAGAGAGTCTAGGGATTTTTTCACTTCCTCCATATTAGGAATAGTGCACAGGGCTTTATTATAAAGATCAAAAATCACTGGAGGAATGTTAGTTAAGAGATTCTCCTGGTCTTGATAAGACATGTTTTTGAAAAAATCCACCGCCACTATAGAGATACCTTTTTCTTCCCGCACAATCTAATTCCCACTTATAATGCTATTGATTCTATTCAAGACACTGTGTTTCATGGTAGAAAGATGAAAGAAGTGAGTATTTTGATCCCCCTCCTTAAGCCATATGGATATTGACCTTTGTTTCCAGTACATTTCCTCCTTGCCTATCACATTATGGTAATCCGAAAGCATTATTTTTTCTTGATTTAAGTTATCCTCATCATACCCATCTCTCTAAATAACTTCTTGGATAGATTCAAGATCATAGATGACCTTTTTTTTGGAGGCAAAGATGTCCCCAAACTCTTCTTTGTTCCAGAGCTTAATGTTGATTTTAACATTTCTGAGTTTTTTGGCTATTTTGAACATTGTTGAACCTTTGATGTCGATATTCCACCATTCTAGAATCTTATTGTTTATGTTAGGATGAGTTATCCACATTCTTTCAAATCTAAAAGGGAAGTTCATGTTCTTGGTAAGCCGGTCTAGGATGAGAGATAGTGGAGAATGATCTGAGCCAATTCTCACTAGAGCAGAAAGTTTGCTGCTCTAGGAGGTCAACCAGTCAGTCATAATTAGGGCTCTGTCCAATCTTACTTGAATACAGTTAGTCCCGGTTCTCTTGTTGCTCCAGGTATAATTTTCCCCTTGAAGATCCAGATCTAAAAGAGCTTGATCATTAATAAAGTCCATGAGATCCTGCCTCCTTTCCTGATTAGGGATGATCCCACCCAATTTTTCCCCTTCTTTGAGGGGGGTATTGAAATCCCCTATAATGATGCATTTAGAGAGGTCCAACGAGGAAATAATACTTCTAATTTTGTCCCAGAATATTTTTCGCACACATTTAGAATTAGGACCATAGATATTCAAGAGAAACCAACTTTATTTAGACTTAATGTTAATGAGATTGAGAAGTAGAATATTATCTTCTCTGTAGATAATATTCGTAGTCCAAAGAGAGGAGTTCCACAGAGTCATCAATTCTCCAGTAGGTCCCTCCGAGTTGGTTGCAAATCTATCCATAGACTTAAAAAAATTGATTCCTTCCAATTTATCCTTTTTCATATTTATTTCCTGGATAAGCATAACATCAGGTCTATGATCCCTGATCATATTCCTCAAAACATCCTGCTTCTGCACCCCATTGAGTTCGTGAATATTCCATGATATTATCTTCATTTATAACTTGGATTACGGGTGGCTTGGATGGTCTGTTGGGTTCCATTCACAATTTTTTTGCAGGCTTATTCTTGCCAGATCTGGAATAGAGATTTTCTCCCTGGTCCTTTCTTTGTACCTTTTAGATCAGCTTTGTTCTTTCTTCTTGTTGTTTCTGGGGAGACCGGAGATGGGTCTCTACTGCTTTTTCTATTCCTAACCTTTTTCCATTCCCCCTCCCTCCCTTCTTTGTATTTTTAAAATATTCCTTCCATTCTGGTAAAGCTTCCCAGAGCGATCGAGTTTAGAAAACCTTCCAGCTCCATGTCATGGTTCTCAGGTTTAGTGTGAGCCCATGAAGTCGTGCGCTTAACAAAGTTATGTACTGGCAAGACAACCCCTAACTCCCAGGAAATTTTAGGGGATTGGGGAGCTGCCACTAAAGGGGAAGGAAAATTTTTATCACCCCACTGATCCTCAAAGGATTTGAGAGTACTTCCTTCCAAAACTGGTTCTGCCACCACAAAAGGTAGAAGATCCAGACATTTAACCTCTATAGGATTAATTTGATTGGGATCCACTATGAAGACATAAGCTGACTCAACAACTCCCCCAAGCTTACTAGAGGGGTCGGAGGAGGAGTCCTTCTTTCACCAAACCTAAGCCACAACCTGGGGTTTCCCCAAGATAGAGGCTTTGGGAATTTGATCTTTGTGTTTCCCCCATTCTTTTGGGCTTTCTTTTCTTTTTCCTTAGCCAGAGCAGAGAATTTCCTGGTCATGTGTCCTACATTCATGCAGTGGAAGCAAGCAAAAGGCACACTTTCATATTCTAGTTTATGTAGCCTTTTTCCAAGCTTAGAGTGGATTTCAATAACCTCTGGCATGTCTTTCCCTTCTTCCACCTCAATACAAATTCTTGCATAGGCAAGGTGTCGCCTATCCTCAATCACAGGGTCAATTGAGAGAAGCTCACCAAAGGATTTTGTGATTTTAGCAAAGATGTCTTCCAACCAGAACTCCAGAGGGAGCTCTGGTAGTATAACCCAAACTGGAGCTTGAACATAAAAAGAGTCATTTAGGTCCCGGTTTGGGGTCCACTTTTGCAAGGAAAGAGTGAATTTTCCAATAGCCCACGCCCCCACACAAAGGATCTTAGCATAGTCTTTAGGGAAAGAGAACTCTAGGGTCAAGAAACCTCTAGCCATAGCTTTATTTTGAACCTGACCTTTTAGGTTCCATTTCCATTTGGCAAAGGATCTAACAACATTAATATTTAGTTTGGGAGTATCAAATTTTCCCACCAAAGTGAGAGACATTGAGGCAATATTATGGTCAATGAGTTCGTGTGGTAATGAAATAACATTTTTCTATTTTCCTTATCAGATAGGTCTTTTATCTCTGGAAAAATAGACTTGCCTAAGGGTTTAGTCCTGAATAGAGTTGACCAAGGTCGATGCCAATCTAATTCCTCCTTGTCGCCTTGTAGGACCTCTGACTGTTCAGAGCTGCATCCTTTTGACCCCACCTCCTCTTTTACAGGATCCCTCTGTCTTTTGCGTGGGACCCCGTCCTTGTTTGTAGTGTCATCCTTATCCTGGTCTGCCATGGATCCAACATCATCTCCTTCCACTGTAGCTCCCAACGCCTGCGATGACTATTTCTTGCCTACATTAAAATTTAGAATTCCTCCTGCTCCGTCCTCTCCTGCTCCATTCGCCATTCAAAAAATCTCCATGTTCATTTTCTATTCCACATTCTTTTATGTTATCTATGTTAGCCTAAATGAATCCAACCATACCTACTATAATATTAACATCCTTACACTCTCTAAACTTGAGTATGATCAAGAGAGCATTAGATGCTACAAATACGATAAAAATTTAAATTTTGATTTAAAAAGTATAGCTTGCTATAATTTCAATTTTGATTGTTATATAAATTAAATGTATATTTTTTGAATTTTATATATTCAAGAATATTATGATGGGTATAACTTGGATATTTGGAGTCGCTTGGTGATCCTTTTCATCATGCTACAAAATTAAATTTAAAAATATTAGATTAAATATAATATGATTTAATTTTTCTTAGGTATTTAATTACATGTATGTATCCATTCAATTTTTTTAACATAATTTGTCTACAATGAGGTTGTGGACCATGATTGGGTCATGGATCAAGACAGGGCTTGAACTGACCTAGACATATTTTTAGATAAAAAAAATAAAAGATATGTAATCATATTAAAAAATTAAAGAAAATATATGACTCACTAGAGAAGAGAGTCTTCTTCAAAAATATATAATTTTCATTGATTAAGACACATTTTTAGAGAAAATATGTGGGATATAAAAACTACCAATTTCACATTTGTTGAACTTCAAAATGTAATAACAAAGTAAATATATATTGAATACAATTTTTTTTCTATTTTTCATTCACTGGATATGTATGTCACCTATTTGGGAGGTTGAAATATGGAAAAAAAATAAGTTCATTTATATTTCATTTTTTTGTGGGAACTAGCCTCCTAATCTTCAGCATTTTTAGCAGTAGAAAATTTAGCCTTAAAATTTTAAAAAGACATCAATTCTGATAAAAAAAATAAAAAAATAAAACAAATAGGCATAAAGTTCATCAGTTTTTTAAATATATCATTAATTTACATCATCTTCAAATTCAAAATAGAAATACAACTTTTATACTATTGAAAACCTTATAACAAATTAGAAAACCTTTCCCGAGACACAAAGAAGATCTTAGTTGAAACCATTCTAGAGATGATTAACATTCTCCCCAACCTTCACAAGTTTTCTCATGACTTTTCTATACTTTATTTGAGGATTTTCACCATCTAAATCCCTTGATTGGAGATTT
>MU224149.1:48916-78959 GCA_018584345.1 Thuja plicata
TTTTTTGTCACAAAAGAAAGGTGTTGGTTCCTCTTGTGCTTGTAATAGATCCTTCAGTTTTCTCCTTAGCCAAACTTCTTGTCATGTTTTTCATGTGGCTACTAGGTACTCAACTTTGGCTGATGAGAGTGTCACTATGGCTTGCTTCTTTGATAGTGAGGAGATTACGCATGTGCCACAATGAAAGGTATATCTAGAAGTGATCTTCTTATCATCAAAATTACCTACAAAATCACTATCAGTATAACTTGTCAAATCAATTTTATTAGTTTTTAAATATATAATTCCATATCTAGTTGTTCTTGCAATATATCTGAGTATCATTTTCTCAAATTTCCAATGAGATTCTTGAGGTGAATCCATTAACCTTAAAATTATACTAATACCATAGATTATATCTGGTGTGTGCCCAAAGAAAATAATTATGATTATGTTTACTCTATGCACAAAGAAAATTATTATAATTATGTTCATTTTGTGCACAAAGAAAATAATTATAGTCTCAAGGGAGAAAACATTTTGGCTTTATTTCCAAGTTCAAATGTAGAGGTTTGAGGTAAGTGCAAAAGGTGCAATGGCAAAGTAATAGGTTATTCTTTTAAATAAAAAGTGCTTATAACTAATAGTGACATAAAGGAAGAAGAGGTGACAAGAGAGGATCAATTAATGTAGGACCTAGTACATGTGTGGGAAGCTTTAATCAAGTAGAACATACAGAGGGAAGCCCATGAGAAAGAGGTCCCTAAAGGAATGGTACACAATGAACTCTTAGTGCAAATAGATGAATATGATCCTCTTGGAAGGATCCAAAGGTTGTTGGAATGAAACTTGGTTGAAATAGAAGAAAGACATACCAAAGGGAAACAAGAATAATTTTGGCAACAAATAATATAATGGTACGATGAATAGAACCAAAGGGAAGAGGAGTGTGACAAAATTAGACATCGTACCTCTAGAAATTTAAATAATTGACGCCCATTTTGTCGAACAAGGATATAAGGCAATATTCTAAGAGGGAGATAGAAGAAAAAATGGAATTAAAAACCTCCACAAGGAGGTCCTTGAGCATCTAGGAGAAGAGTGAGAGGTGACTAATATTGCAAAGAATATTGAAGAATCCCTGAGGCCCCCGTACATAAATAAATAGAGCATAAGGCAAAGCCAGAGTGGTAGGCGAAGGCATAATCATATGGAAGACAAAATACAACCAACCAAGAAAGAGTGGAAATAAATCACAAAGAACTTACCAATCTCGGATGAAGAAGAGGACCTTGCCGATTAGGAAAGCAATCCTTCAGTACAAGAGGTGAATAAGGAGGAGGTATTAGAGTATGACTCTATACCAACTGAATTGTAAGTTTACTCTTAAGGCAATGCCAATGAGGAAAGAACCCTTAAATAGGAGGTAGTAGAATTATTTGAAAATACTCTTTTTGATATTGAAAATATAGCTATATTAGAGTAGCCCATAATAGCGGGACCAGAACTAGAGACTCTAGGGAGAAGGGAGTACCAGTACGAGGGAGGTAACCAGGGGGGATGTCAATGGTGGACAAGTTGAGATCTCATGTGTGTTTCAGAGTAAAAGAAAACTATAGGAATGGATCTGATACACATGGTGTTTATCAAGTGAGAAAAATGGTAAACACCTCAGAGAAAGAAAAACTCCCAAAGTTGATGAGCAAAAAAGTAGAGGACCTTTCCTGTTAGTACAAAACATGTGAAATCATATGGTAAGTGTATAGAAAAGACAACCATGACTATTGGTTAAAGGAATTTCCTAATACCTTACATGGAGTCATCAGTGATTGGTACACATATCTAACAAGAACATACATAATATTTTTAGATGACTTGAGCAGGGCATTTGAGGAAGAATTCAAACTACTACATGATGATGGTGAGGTAGTAGCATAGATCTATAACACAAGACAAGGGAATAATGAGACCATATAGAAATATAATCAAAGGCTTAGAGAACTTCAATGTAAATTGGAAAACCAACTAGGGGATGCACTAAAAAAAAGGTGGTTCATTAAGGAACTGCTTCCATCCTTATGAAAGAAAATTAAAGTGGTACCCCCTCTTCCTATGGGGATATGTACAACCATGCAATGGATATATTATTCAGTCCAGGCTTTATTTTCCCCAATGGAGATGGTCCAACCATGCAGAAAGAGTGAAAATAGTAGAAATAACCAACACAAAAATAAGAATAGACAATGAACATGTTATAACGGATCTTTGCATTATCATAGAATCAGATATTTGTATCACATTGGCATGTAACATGAAGGTTACAGACTTTCAACATACATGTCTGATTACAAAAGAAATATATATCTAAAACCTAACACTAACCTTTTAAGGTTATCTTCTCAGAACTTCCATCTACCCCATGTTAAACAAATATCAAGAGCCTCAATATATAGAGCCTTCATAACTCATAAGTCGGCTAGATCAATTACATTTTTTAAGAGAAAAGAAAACATAATACAACAATATCACTCAGGACCCAAATCATAAAGATCTCAATGCCAAGATGTAGAAATGGCATGCAATCCAAGAGAGACATCGACCAGATATTCAAGAACATTGGGATATTACTCACCAATCTTGACCAATCGGGAAATACTTTTTAGGATAAAAAAAACCTCAACTAACCTTCAGAATATGGAGAACATACAAAAATGACCATGAATCATTAATATCTGAACATTAAATTATCCAAATAAGGTGTGAACCAAAGCATAGGTAAAACATGATGTCCTGAATAAACCTTGAAGTTCACAGGAGCTAACGATCCATAACCATGGAGCACTACCATAAACAATAAACTAGTAAAATAAAATAAACTAAGAACAAACTGAAAAGGAAATATTTTTGGGTGATGCACTATTTCCAACAACCCAAGAATTATCCTGCATCACACACCCCTAGTGAGTAGAAAATTTCCCATAATAGAAACTTACAAACATTTGACAGAATGTGGGACATAAATCCTATGGTCATTCTTGATCCAAATATCCTCTTTGTCTGCAACTTTTTCACTTTGCACCTCTACTCCATCTTCTATCAGATCCATCTACTTACTCTACTCTGCACATTTTCTGCAATATCTCACATCTTTACAAGATTTTGTACCACTAACTCCTTTTCTTCACACAACTAAATTACTTTTTCAATCCTTCTTATAGTCTGATACCAACTTGTTCTTGGGTCTACATTCAGGATCCTTATTCTAATCCTTACCAACCTCTCTATTCTACTTCTTTTAACAATAAATCTTTACCATTCTTATATTCCTTACACTTCTCCCCCTACCTCCTTCAATGGAACCAAGGTAAACTTTTTTCCATCCTTCTCTATTGTGACAAAATTCTTTTTTCAATCATGGATCGCTCCCATATCATATTTCCATGGTCTACGCAATAGAACATGAAAAGTAATCATAGATACACCATCACACAATACCTCATCTCTATATGCTCCAATGCTAAAGTGGACCAAATATTTCTCTTTCACCTCCACACTGTGATAATCTAAAAACCAACTTATACCATAAAGACAAGGATGTTTAAGCCTCTTTATTCCAAAATTTTGTACCATCTCATGTAATACAATATTATTGGTACTACTACTATCCATAAAAAAATTACAATATGTACCTCCTGATTCGCAAACAACCCTAAACAAATTCCTCCTTTGTAAAGGTTTAGGTTATTTATCACTCATCATGATTCTCATAAGCATAAAAGATTCTCCTATCTCAGGTTCTGCAATACCTTCCAGAAGTTCATCAGTAATTTGCTCATGTACTACAATATTATATCTACCCAAATTCTTAATAGATCCTTCAAAACATTGAAAAGCTATATGTCCTATGCCACCGCATTTGAAACAACTACCTTTAAATTCCTCTCTACCATTCCCTCTCCTAAGTTTCCTCTTATTAGGTTTCATAAAATTTGTTTGCTTCTCTTTTCCATTGCTACTTTGTTGCTTATTCTTTCCTCTAGGATTACCCTATCTCCTCTTTAACTTATCTTATTCCCTCAATTTATACTAATAGGCATCCTCCACTACAGAAATCTTCAACATACTCTGCTCAACCTGAATATTAAATCTCAAATAATTAATATAGCTATCCACCTTTTCCTTAGATACCTCTCAGTATCTAGATCTAATAGTCATCTTATAAAATGCTTCAGTGCATTCCTTCAGACTCGTGTCCTTTTGCATCAGCTTTTGGAATTTCTTGAATAGTTCTATTTTCTAATCCTCATGAATAAATTTAGCCTTCAATCTAGCAACCATTACCCTCAATCTAGTAATTTTTATTTAACCATTTTCCTCTCTATCTTTCTACAATTATTTCCACCATAAGGCAGAATGACCCTTCAACTTAGTCTACGCGAACCGAACACTTTGTAGATCTCTAATATATTCAAGCTCAAATTAATATTATCTCTCAAGTCCAATCTATCAAATCCTCAAGATGAAATGAACCAGTAAAAGTAGAAACATCCATCCTATGACTTTAATTGCTTGTGACATATCCCTCAACTATCGTTCTTCATCTCTAGGGATCTCATCATCTACAGTCTCAAGATATTTAGCAGCTTACTCATATTCCTCAATAGTCCCAAGATTCCTTCACAATCCAGTCAATACATTTCTGATTTCATTTCTAATGTCATTAAAGAATTCCTCCATCATCTGTTCTAGCCTTCTAGGTGAAATCATTTTAATCCTCAGGTGAAAATGCCTAAGCTTTGGTGATCTGATTACAAGGTGGTAATTTCCTCTTACTTGGTGACCTGAAAAACACACTTGCAACCTGCCTCCAACTCAGTGATCTAATCACCCTTGGTATGCTTTCAATAGTCCAAACAAAGTTATGAACTAGAAACACCCTCCTTAGTGATCCCCTTCTTCTATTCCTCTGCAATTGCAGTTCTAATCTACACTCGGTCACCCCACAATAAACACTTCTAGGGCTTTGCATGGATCAAAACTTGATCTTCTACCAATGGAACATCAAACTTGTTCTTATACCACTTGGTGCACTCAAGACCATAGTTTCCCCAATGGAGATGGTTCAACCATAAAAAAAGAGTCAACGTAGTGGAAACAATAAAATCAAAAACAAGAATAGACAATCCATGTACTTCAAAAAATAATTGTACTATCATAGAATTAGATATTTACATCAGATTGGCCTACACCATGCAAATTACCAACTTTCAGCATATATGTCTAGTTATAATAGAAATCTATATCTAAACCATAATGATAACCTTCCAAGGTTATCTCCTGAGAGTTGCAATCTACCCCCTTCTAAACAAAGATCAAGAGACTCAATATATAGAGCCTTCACAACTCATAAGTTGGCCAGATCAATTGCATTTTCAAGAGAAAATTAAATGTAATACAACAATATAAGTCATGACCTAAATTATAAATATCTCAATGCCAAGATGTAGAAATGATGCACAATCCAAGGGATATGCTGGCCAAATATCCAAGAACATCTGGATATGAGTCACCAAGCTTCACTAATCAGAAAATACTTCATGAGATCAAAGAAACTCAATTGACCATTATAACCTGAAGAACATATAGAACTGACCATGAATGGTTAATATCTCTATAGTGAAGTATCTAAATGAGGTTCAAACCTCTAGAATAAACCATGAATTTTGTAGCAACTAATGATAAAAAACCAAGGAACACTACTAGAAAGAGAGAACTACTAACATACACTAAACTAAGAACAAAATGAAGGGGAAATATTTTTTGGTGATTCAAGATTTACAATGACCCAAGGATGCTGGTGCATTAATATATAAAGTGAGAAAAAGACATTCAACATGAAGATTGCTAGTGATGATGATAGTTCATATGACAACACTGATGGAGAGTCCAAGACTCTGAAGGTTCTCAAAAAGTATATGACGTGAATGATGAAGAAGATGAGAGCCAAGAAAGAAGCTATGCAGGATGAAAATAGTTGTGGTGTGTTTATTGCAAGATTGAATCCCACACAAAGGTTCAAACTACCCAAATAAATCCTTTTGTGATATCTGTCAAGTATTAGAACACTATGTTAAGGAGTTCTCAGACAACTTGAAAGATAGGAGCACTCAAGTGCTCTTTACTTAAGGAAAACAAGAAACCCCACCTACCACACCACCTAGGCCTACAAACTCAAATGAATCACCTTGTGGTTAGTGCAACGAGTGAGAAAACAAAATCAATAATAGAAATAATAACACACAATAATATGTATCCAATATAATGTGAAAGGGTGAGCCATGGTATAATGTCCAAGATGCAACAAGTGGGGCCACCTGAGATGAGATTGTCAAAGTGAGTAGGGAGGTGAAATTATGCTATATAAATGATGTGGGAAAGAAAACCATAATGATAATAGTTTCCTCAAAAAAAAGGGGTGAACATGTTAGACATTGTAAAATCAGAGCAAATATTGGGAATCACTAGGATGCAAGCTAAGGAGACATACCATGACCTTTCTATGGAGAAAGAAAGGTTTAGGGAAGAAAAAGTTGAGATTGAGTAAGAAATAGAAGAGGAACAAAGAATTTCACCTTGCACTGCTAGCACACCTTTTGGTTGGTATCCAAAATAAACATTATGGGTGCAAGAAAGAAGTTGAGTCCACTTTTTGGCCAAAAAGTGGAACTATTTTTCCTATTTGTTCAAATTCATCCTATTTGAGATGAATATTTGAAGCACTTACAGATTGAATCCTAAAAAACATTAGCAATAAAAGTTGTAGTAATCAAAGTCTACTTTCCAAATATTTAATTTAATTTAATACACAAATGATAAAATTTAATTTTCAATAGCCATTACTAAAACTCACATTTTAAAGGTCCCTCTTTCACGACCATACTATCCTCGTGTAAGGAAAGAAAATTTGACCTAAATGAAACTATTTCTCTAAATCATTTTTGGAAATGGTATGTAACACAATTAAGAGAGATGCCAATATTTTTGTATTTTTTTGTTGAATATATTTTTTTAATTAATTTTTTATTAGGCATAATTGTTGTTTTTTAAATCCCTCGTGTACAACAAACATAATTTGACCAAAACATATGATTTTTTAATTTATTTTTAAAGTTTCAAATAAAAAAAGTTATTAAAATAACAAAATAGCCTATTATCTTTAGTTTGTAGACCTCTTTCAGTAGAAATTCAATAAAAATTAGAAACAAATAATCAAATTTACAAAAAAATTACATATTTGGAATCTACATAGTATGATCTATAATGGGTTTTTATTTTGTCAAAATCTTCTTCTAAAAATGTCTTTAGATATATGTCTAAAGTCCTTATTTTGTATGGACACTAGCAGAGCCTTTAAGTTGCAGGTCCAAGGCTATGGTACGGCTACCTGAGCCTCTTTCCAAACCAAAATCCAAAAGGAAAAGTCAGATTGAAATTCAAAAAATTGAGAAATGAGATCTCGTCTAGTAAGCATTACCCTTTTTACATTTTTTTTTAAATCATGACGTATAAATGAATCAGTGAAAGGTTTTCTTTAAAAAATAATATTTTTTCAAAACTGGGTGTCATTTCATTTTTCAAGATAGGGCCCCATTTTAAAATGGGATCCCATTTTGAAATAGGACCCCATTTCTAAAATTTTAGGCTTGGGAACCCAAAGCTAAAAGAGACCACGTTCATTCTATGCGGGAACCCGTTTCGTTGAGTGTGATTTCATGAGTTTGGCTAAGTATGAAAGTTCCACCATACATGGAATCAACTTCTTGCACTTACCCTTATGTTGTAGATGTTGCAAGGCACAATACATATATGGGTGGCAGGCCTTCTAGAGAGAATGCCACAGTTAAAAGTGACAATTACCAATGTAGTTTCTAACAAAACTAGTGATTGAGGCAATGACAAGATGACAAAGGAATAGGATGAAATGGAATAGAAATATAGTTCCAAAACAGATGAAATGTTACTAACAGTTGGCGTCGGGAGGAATCTGATGATGGTGGAAATGGAAATAGTTGAAAAAATACAAATGAACACCATCTTGGATAGAATCTAGCATGAATGTACTACCATACGATACATGAGAAGCCCTTAACAAGCCAACACTCTGGCTTCCAACCTTCTATTTTGTTTGTGTCAATCAACATGGCATCAAACTAATTGGAAGACTTGTGGTCAAGAAGGTATGATACCCTCCTTGGAAGAGGATGGTTGATCACATCAAACACCAACAAGAACTAGACAAAGAACACACTCTTGGTAGAGAGAGATAGTAAGAAGTACATAAGTGACCAGTGGATCTAGACAGTTAGCCAAGATTTGGCATCAAATTTTGAGTCTAAAGGAGGAGAATTTGGCATCAAAGGAGGGATGGAACCCAATGATAAAGGGATACTAAAACTAGGAAATTTTTTAGAGGTTAAAACCAGTTCCATCAATGGGACATTTTACTAGTAAATTAAAGACTATGAAGTCTTCCACCTAGACTGGAACATGATGGCTGTCAAAGAGGTAGCAATAGAGATTGACACATCCACTCTAGAGTGCGAGTACAAGGAAGGTGTGAAAAGGGTGGATGACACACTAGAACACTGGTTTGATCAAGATAAGGTAGTTGCTTGGCTAAACAATCATCTCAAAAAAACATAGCATTGGATTACTACTTCAGGATTGGACACCCTAAATGGCTACTAAGTAGATTATTTAGTCTCATTTAATTATCGACCACAGACGTAAACTTGGAATGGTGTTTGCAAAGTATATGCTTCAAACCTCCTTGATTCTCATTTCTAAACCTATGGAATTGAAATACATTATGCTTTATGAATCTATACTATCTCAATTGAATGAAATTATGCTAAGAAAATAGTAATCACGAGTAGGGGTTGTACTCTACTTGCCTATGCTGTAGGAACAGTCACCAGTTCTGTTACTAGTGGTTGCAGGAACAACAGAGTTCTATTTACTTCTTAATGAGCAAGGAAATAACTTCTAATCTAATAAAATGATTCATTCACCAAGTGATCCCCCTTGGATGAGTGAATAGAAATGCAATCAAGATAAGAGACTGAAACTCAAATTATGCACTCTATTCATTCATGGAGGAAATGTACTTGGAAAATAAACACTACTATAATGCCAAATTCTATTCCATAAACTATATCAACAACTCTCTCATGTGGAACTATAGAATTCCACTTATTTAAGGAGGAAATACACTACTACCTAAATCTAGGATCACTCCATTAATGAGGATCACTAATGGATACATCATGCTCATAATAGAAATCTCAAACAACAATAGTAGGCCTTCAAGTTCTTCCCAGAATATAGCATGCAATGGTTCTAGATCTATGTGCGGTGTCTACTCAAGAACTGAACTGACTCATTCCTCGATGAGAGTTCTGTGACATGCCAATCTTCAACCGCTTAACTTAATTCCTTTCTTTATGGTGCACTTCTAAAGGTAACAGTTGTTGTTGACCCTTTCAATGCCATGCTGGAATTCTTGAATGTGCCATGACTTGACTCCTACAAAATGGTTAGCATACATAACTTCTAACGCATAAATATATTTTATCATTTAATACTAAGAAATAAGTGTGAGATTTCATTCAATATTCTTGCATAAAATTCGGCTATAGGAAGGAGACTACCCATAATCATAGCATAAGGAAAATGACTATCTATTCAACATGCAATCACTTATATCCTGCAACTTCTATCCATCAATTGCAAGCAAAATACATTATGTTTTTACCATCCATTTTACCTACTTATGTCCTTACATATAAAATATATAAAAACCATAAGTTTAAAGTTTCTGCTTTGAAGACAAATGTTGAAAAAGGAAAGTAAACACATGGAAAAGATGGCCTTTTGAGAGGCTCATCATTCCCCCAAACTGCACTATTGTTGGTCCCTAGAAATCATGAAATTATGGATCCTGGCCCTAAGCCTCAGGTTGTTGGTGGTCTTCTCACCTAGTTCATCAACAACATAATTGAATTATCCATGGTTGTTCCAAAGTTTGTCCCACCTCTATCTTTCCTTAACCATATCATTCTCTTCTACACTCTCATTTAACACCAGCAAAGGCTACAGGAAGATTGGAGGTTTAAACCTTAAGGGCATCCAATAATGTAGCTGTGTGCGGCCCAACATTATAAACCATGGGACATGGTGACTAGCAAGAGTTAAATTCTATGGAGAATGGGGATGCCTAATTTTTAAGTCATGGGGCATCCTTGTCCACCGTTGCCTACAAGCTGCAATCACGACCTCAAAATCTTGTGAAGAATGTTGTTCCCAATCTGCATATCCTTGTTCTCTAACTGGAAGAACCTTACGAGATCCACTAGGGTTGATCGTGATTGAGATCCAATCAAGGAATGTCTGCCTAGATCTTTGAACTTCAGGCCTCATCATATCGGGTGTGTCTATCTCACTGCTTCGATATGGGAGAGCTTGATGCTCTCTGCTGATCTCATTCTAAATCCAGGACATAACTTCCCTCAACTGTACATCTCCTACATAAAGAAGTGAATTCCATTCTCTATTGTCAGGCACAGCTAGATTGTGTAGATATAATTCACATAACAGATTATTGATGGGCATAGGTGCTGACTAGAAGGCATCATAAAATTCATGAGGTGTAGAAATGGAAGGATTTAATCCCTCAACAATCCATGTCAATTGCAAGTTAACAAATTGTTCCTTAACAAACAATGCATAAACTCAAGAAGGTGAACTACATGCCATTGTTGTAGGATTCAATTAAGTGATCTACTCAATTCTCCTCTCCAATACTACAATCTGATTTTTTTTCTACTCAAGTTGACAAGCCTTCTCCTTAATTATCCTTTTTAATTTCTCTGTGTTCCCATTGTGTCTTTTCCCAGGTGATATTTCGGTACAAACTCAATCTTGCTACTAACAGTGTGGAT
Source organism: Thuja plicata (assembly GCA_018584345.1). NCBI lineage: Eukaryota > Viridiplantae > Streptophyta > Pinopsida > Cupressales > Cupressaceae > Thuja > Thuja plicata. The sequence goes on from MU224149.1 coordinate 59,896, forward strand.
AAATTTGAGGGTAGCATGGGTTCTTGCTGAAGAATATTAATCCACCTAGATGCAGTTTGAGGGATCTTTACTTCCTCCACATTAGTGATAGTAACCCATTTCCCCTTGTCACAAGTTTTTACTAAGTCATATGGTTGGCAGGATTCATCAATGGAAGCTTTTCCTTTCCAAATGACAAGGGTTTTTATATAATCATTCACTAGGGATGATTCAGCTATCTTGGCTAATGTGTCCAATCCATCTTTGCTCAACTGTTCAAACACTTCTTCTATAATGTCCTCATTCACTACAGGAAATTCATCAGGAGGAAGATTCCCTAAACTGTCATCATAATCTTGACCAGAATTATTGCAAAATCCCTTTGTTTCTAAAGAATCCTTATGACTGTCCACAAGGATGTATTCAACTTGTGGATTAGCTATAGCTTCATCATCCACAATGTGGGCTAGGGTATCACTATCTGCTTTTTTTGAAGCCATTGCCTTTGAAGAGGACTTTTCTGCAAATTCAGAGGATTCAACATTTATAATTGAATCAGGGGTTTTTCTTGCTTTACTAGCACTAGCATAAAGTCTAGCACTCTTCTTCAGAAGGGTTTGAAAAGAGCTCATAGGTTCCTTGCATTTCTTTTTGGTGGAGGACACCTCCCCCGTAATGCCTATAGGAGGTTCTTCTGGTGTTGCCACCTTGGAAGAAGGCAAGGGTTCCTCGGGCATCTTATTCATATTTTCATTTTTAGCTGGCTGTTGTTCTGGAGTCATTTCCTCTGTATCTATGGTTTTATCCTTTCCCTTTACAACAGTAGACCTAGTTTCTTCGGACGGTGAAGTGTCAGGAGTGGCACCAACTTCTCTAGTTTTTCTTTCCTTTTTATTAGAAATAAGAGTGTTATCATTGCAGACTCTTTTCCTAGATAGGGTAGGTCTAGAAGAGGATGCTTCAGGAATGGATTCTATTTTATGGATTACTTTACAAACCCCCATTTCCATGTTAACCCTACTACCTACACCCTATCTTCTCGGACCAACCACCCTAGGTGCTAAATATTTCATATCCAAGAATTCCTCCCAAGTCCCAATTGACTATTTAATTAAGTACCTTTGTACAACTAACTTAATTAAACAGTGATGGGAAATAGATTGCACTTTTCCTAACTGAACAAGAGACACCTTCTTTTTCACAACATTAAAAAGAAAAATAGGTAAGTTTACTAGCCTATTTTCATGGCAGAGGGTGCTCAGAATCTTGAAATTCAGTCCATGTAGGTACTTGTAACATCCCTCATGGGTGAAGAAGGATATTATAAATGTGGTTAGCTACAAAAACTCCTTGGGTAATGACATTCTTGAAGTTCCCTACTTCTTATCAATCTCCAACTGTGGGTCACTATGCAGGGTAAGTTGTGCCCTAGCCAAGCGCAAGTCAATATCCTTTGTCCAATTTTCCCCTTCCTGTGGCAACTTTGTAACCTCTACCACAATATCTTCTAAAAATTCAACCCTTAGACCTTTCACTACTACAAACCCATTGTTCAAAGTATTCAGAAATTGAAAAGGAATTTCATCATCGAAGCCATTAAGGCTTAAGCAATAATCCAACCATCCCCATTTCTGAAACAACTCACAGGAAGTCGGGTCCCCAAGTAACACTTGATGATCCATTGGCTCGTGCCTTTGAAGATCTCCAACCATTGCAAATGATAAAGAAAATAGCTCTGAAGGATATGCTCAGTTGCTACAGAAAATTGAAAAAAATGGAGGCCTTCCTACGGACGCAAGATATTTTTGTTTTTCTTTCTGAGAAAAATTGAAGTACATGATATATTTTAATTCTAAGTAAGCAAGAATTATTTTGAATGATTTTCATAAATACATTCATGTGTGTTAAGGTTCACCACCTAAACACATTGCAAAATTGCCATTATTAAGTTAACCTCACTTTAATTTTCTTTCAAATCAACTTTCAAATCATGATGACTTAACCACTAAAGGAAAGATAAGCTCCCACATGACGACGGTCACCATGAAAAGACAAGAAAGAAATAATTTTTTTGCCTTTTCACTTGCTAAAATCGATTTGGAAGTATTGAAAAAAGCATGAATTAAATAACCCCTCCCCGCAACTAAGTATAAGGCATGGGTCCCACTAGGCCATTGCGTGCAAGAATAGAAAAAGAAAAGTACACTCATTTCAAAATAATAAATAAATAAAATAAGTTATGTGCAAAAGTATGTGTTACTAACCTGAGGCACTGCAGGAAGAGTGTAATGCTAGGTGACATGCACTGATGGAGTGATGCTATGGTGCAGACACATGGAAGAGAGAGAGATGGTGCGGATTTTTATTATGAAGAAAGAAAATCACAGAAGTGAAGTGTTTATTATGGAAGCTCAAATAAAATCATAGCTTGGCAGAAATCTGGGTGGAAGACCTAGATGCTTCTGCTGCAGGAAGGGCATTGTCTGAGTTCTACTGGAACTACTGTAGGAAGTCTTGACGACTCGCAGGCTTGTGATATATCTTTAGACGATGCCCGTTAACAAGGAGTTTGAATTTGACAGGATCAATTGTAGAGAGTTGAATGGAACCATTATCAAATACTGAGACTATTTCATAGGGCCCTAACCAACAGGTTTGAAATTTTCTTGGAGTATGCTGATATCTTGAATCATAGAGAAATTCTCAATCGCCAATGGAAAACTTTTTATCTTTTATGAATATGTCATGCCACTTCTTTCACTGCTTTTGAATCAGTTATGTGTTATGAAGTGCAGATTTCCTGTATTCATCCAATCCATTGAGCTGTAGGAGCCTGTCCTCTTATGCTTTTTTAAGGTTAATATCCAATTCCAATGCCGTCTTGAGAGTCTTATGGTGAAACTCAATAGGAATGGATGCAGATTTCCCATAGACCAACTCAAAAGGAGTGAATGCAGTAGTGGTTTTCCAAGTTGTGCGGTAAGCCCAGATGGCTTCAGGAAGTTGAGTAGCCCAATCCTTTTTGTGAATGGAAACTATTTTTGTCAGAATGGCCTCTATCTCCCAGTTTGTGATCTCTTGTCTAAATAATCATCTCAAAAACACATAGCATTGGACTGCTACTTTAGGATTGGACACCCTAAATGGCTGCTAAGTAGATTATTTAGTCTCATTTAATTATCGACCAGGGATGTAAACTTGGAATGGTGTTTGCAAAGTATATGCTTCAAACCTCCTTGATTCTCATTGCTAAACCTATGGAATCAAAATACATTATTCTTTAGGAATCTATACTAGCTCAATTGAATGTAATTATGCTAAGAAAATAGTAATCACGAGTAGGGGTTACTCTGCTCGCCTATGCTGCTGGAACAGTGTACCAGTTCTGTTACTAGTGGCTACAGGAATAGCAGAGTTCTATTTATTTCTTAATGAGCAAGGAAATAACTTCTAATCTAATAAAATGATTCACTCACCAAGTGGGACCCCTTGGATGAGTGAATAGAAATGCAATCAAGATAAGAGACTGAAACTCAAATTATGCACTCTATTCATTCATGGAGGAAATGTACATGGAAAATAAATAGTGCTACAATACAAAATTCTATTCCAAAATTTATATCAACTAACTCTCTCCTGTGGAACAACAGAATTTCACTTATTTAAGGGGGAAATACACTACTACCTAAATCTAGGATCACTCCATTAATGAGGATCACTAATGGATACATTTTGCTCATAACAGAAATCTCAAACAACAATAGTAAGTCTTCAAGTTCTTCCCAGAATATACCATGTAGTGGTTCTAGATCTACACGCAGTGTCTACTCAGGAACTAAACTGACTTGTTCCTCCATGAGAGTTCTGTGACAAGCCCATCTTCAACCACTTTACTTAATTCCTTGCTTTATGTTGGTGCTTTTGAAGGTAACAGTTGTCCTTGACCCTTTCAACGCCAAGCTAGAATTCTTGAATGTGCCATGACTTGACTCCTACAAAATGGTTAGCATACATAACTTCTGATGTATAAATATATTTTATCATTTAATACTAAGAAGGAAGTGTGAGATTTCATTCAATATTCTTGCACAACATTCGGCTACAGGAAGGATACTACCTATAATCATAGCATAGGGAAAATGACTATCTATTCAACATGCAATCACTTATATCCTACAACTTCTATCCATCAATTCTAAGCAAAATACATTATGTTTTTACCATCCATTTTACCTACTTATGTCCTTACATATAAAATATATAAAAACCATAAGTTTAAATTTTCTGCTTTGAAAACAAAATGCTGAAAAAGGAAAGTAAACACATGGAAAAGATGGCCTTTTGAGAGGCTCATCAGTAGTACAGTACAAGGAACCTCAAAAGAAGCCAAAATTTTGAGAAATTGAAGGACAAGACAAAAAAGTTAGGAAAATGAAGAAAAAACACTTAAGAAAAATTAGAAAATTCAAAGGGAAGTGGATAAAGGTAGGAGGACTGAAAAGACCACAAAGGCAATGAGAATTCAAAGGTACATGATGTTGGAAAGAATTAGAAAAATTGACAGATTGGGAAAATTAAAAGTCAAAAGGGTCAAGATGAAAAGAAAAAGAGATGAAAAAAAAAGGAGAAAAGTAATAATTAAAAAGCTACTATATGAAAAAATTATAAAGGATAGTAAAGAGCGGTGGAGAAAATAAAAGTTGTTATAAAATAAATAAATTTCCCATATCAAAAAGATGGATTATTAAAAACCTAACCCTGATGACCACTTATAAGTTGGAAAAAAAATTACTTTACACAAGCAAGGCTGGAGAGAAAAATAAAGACAAGGAGAGTCATGTAGAAGGAAAGGAATGAATTGTAGGAAAAATGTCATACAACATATGCTCACCATAGAATCTATTTTCTACAAGGAAGACATCATACATAAGGACATCAAATGGAAGGTTCTAGGAATATCACCTGTCGTACAATCACCTCAGACTCCGTATTATATAGAGAAGAAACCATAAAGACGAACATCACATATAGTATCAAGAAAATTTATCGTATGACTAACAGGGACCGCATATGGTACAAATGGATTGTAGAAGAAGATAGAACCATTTGATGTACAGTGAACAATGAGTGTACAGTGAATGTATAGGGTACAGTGAACAATCCAGCCTGTATGGTGGTAGTGGAAGTAGAATCTTGTATAGTGCAAAAAGATTGTACAAAGAGGAGAGAACATTATACATGGGTAGGAAGGTACCATATGGATAGTTCACATACAATATTTAAAATATAGCTTGTACCATAGGTGCCTTTAGATCAGCCCAAACAGCTAGAGGGCGTATCCGTGCTTATTTTGGAGGAGAAGACGTCGCACAACCCATATGATCTCTTCATAGAAAGATTACCTTAAGAGTACATCCAATGGTGAAGGGATATTTTGTAAACACTAATACAGGTAATTATGAAGTTCAGTATAAAACTAGAGGTAGCAAGAAAAATGTAGAAAAGGAAGATATGACTATGTCCAGTAGCAAGATAAGATTTGGGAAAAGGTATAGAAATATGAGCAGGTGATTGTAAAATATATCAAATTCAAAAGTGCGATAGGGAGTGAATGTAGGAAATGGTAGGAGAATACAACCTATAATCACTAGCTGAAAGATTCACTATAGAAGGCAAAAGTGGACAGAATCATTTTTTTGCCCATATTTAACCTCAATAAAGGAGTTTGGACTACTTCTATGATCTATGGTGGTTCAGAATGGTCACCATTCTTAGAAATATATCATTAGGTATTTGGACCATCCACTATTTGTTTCTTTCCTTCCAAAAGAATTCACAAAGGTTTTTTGGGTGGCATCAAAGGGTTCATCTTCCATGAAACCCTCTCCAAGAATCTCTACTCAAGATAAGGATTTTTTACTCAACCTAGTATGCAAGCCAAACATTTCACTAGTAGAATGTGACAACCTATGGAGTAGTAATAATAGTTAAGAGCTAAACAAAGCATTTATCACCTCTCTTGAGTGGAAGTGCATTATGGATGTAATGAAAAGTAAACTCATAGAGCCAAGTAGGGCGTTTGACATTGCCAATTGGATGCTTAGATTGATGAATGACATAAGGAGGGGAAATATATATAATTGGTGGTGGGTTTTATTAGAATAGATACAAGAGATTTTTAGCCTTAAACCAATGATATTTTATCTGCCCCACCATGCCATAGCTTTATTTCTAGAAACCAAGAGGAAACAAGTGCCTCCAGAACACTCGGGGAAGTTTGTATATGCAAATAAAGTAGAGTCGTACAAACTAGCTATGTACTATTGGATACATTTGGAATAACTGAGGAGGAAGAGGAAGATATCATAAGAAAAGAGCCATCCCTAGTCTCCTCTTCTGAGAGTGAGAGTATGGAAGATGAGGGGTTCATCTTGGAACCATAAGATGTAGCAAATGCCCATCAAGATGAGGTTGTAGGTAGAGAGCATGGAATTGGTGAGACAAAGGTAGGTTCATAGAGTGTGGTACCATATGAGATGGTACTAGATTGGACCATACAAGAGGTTGTAGTAGAGAGTTGGTTAGTAATCATACCAAAAATGATAGAGAGGGTCATACCACTGGTGACCGACTGTGGTGCCAAGCGGTCTATAGTTACAAAACTTGTATTCACCCAATAAAACTTCCACCTATGCCACACGTGATTAAAATAGAGGGGACAAAGGTGGTATACCTGAGTACACACAGGATGGGGCCCACTACCATTTTCCTAATGACAATGTGAGACATTGAGTTGGTCACTCCCATTGCTTTGGTTTTGGTACCCACACATACTATTGGAGTTGTCACTCCACCCACCTCAGTGTCTATCCTTACAGTGGTAAGTGGAGTCCCAATGATGTAGGATGTGGTTTCTATGCTAGTAAGTGGGGAAATTACAACCGAGGGTCGAAGGTGGTGCAGGAGCACCTACGTAATCCATAAACCTTAGAATTTTTTGGCTTATATCTGACCTTATCCAAGTTAGAGATGTGTGTTTTCTTTGAGGCCTTAGTAGGTCATGTCGACTAGGTGAGTTAGTGTTAGGACTAAGGTCACCAAGTGGTCATTATTAGTTGTTTTTTTTAGTTTAGGCCTAGTTGGTCTAAAGTTGGGATTTGGGTTCAAAATGTGTTCTAGGCCAATGAAGGATGTAAAATATGTCTTAAGGTCATTAAATTGGTTTAGTTCATCAAACTAAATAGCCTAGATGCCCTAGATTCTAGTTTGCATAGTTAATGCAAAAGATGCCAAAAGTTGTCATGAAAACATTTGCAAGAAATTGCAAATGTTTCATGCAACTCGGAAACATAGGATTCCCACAAATGTAAGAGTGGGTATTGATTTAAAATTGCCTATAATGGTGGAGCATGGCATTTAAGACACTCTCAGGCTTGAATCCCGAGGCAGAGAGTTTTTGTAAGCAAGTTTTGGAATAGCAAAAGTGACTGCAATTTTGTGTTAGTGTTTTTTTTTTTGAGCATTTGGTGTTACAGAGCTTGTTTATGGATTGAATCATAAGATACAACTATTATTTCATGTAGAGGGGTGTGTTTTAATAAATTATCTTTCAGGGTGTTATCATTTTTGAGTTAGTTTGTTCTTTGTATAAAAATAATCCTAAACTAGGTGGTCTACTACTGTGATCCAATGTGAATTTTGCTTTCATGAATCCCCCATGAAATTCTACCATGGAAAACATAAAAGGTTGGATGAAATGCATAGGGGAGACACTATACATATGGTATTTAGAAGTAGGAGGTCAAGGAAGGTGTTTTGTTATTTTTAAGACCATGCCCTAGGCGAGCTAGGATAGTCCAGTTAGAGGTATGGTGAAGATAAAAACATTTGTAGAGACAAGGGTATGAGATAGAGAATTGAACCAAGAGTGGATTCATTTTTTTGAGAGTCCTATAGACCCCTAGTGTTGATTTCACATCTTATCTAATCCATTTGGATATATTTTTGAAGAGAAATCAGTATGTTGCTTGTAGAGAGCCAAAATAGGCCTAAAAGCCCTACTTTCTAGACCAGTGATGTATGAACAACTTGGGAAATTTAGACCTTAAAAATCCTTTAGGTCTCCCAAGAGGATATCTAGATCCCTAATTAGTTCTAGGGGTTGTGTGCAAGTTTTCATAGAAAATTTTGAAAAACTCACTAAATAGGGCTAATAGGCGGTTTAGGCCTAATAGGGAATTTGGGTGTGAACTTTAAACTTGACTTTCTTGGGATGAAAGACTTATGAAATTTTGATTGAGTGGATGTGGATTGAACATTTAGAGCATATACAAGACCATTGTAACATGTGTGGTGATAATTCAAAGATTTAGCATTGAAAGCCTTGGAAACAACGTGGAGTATGGTGAGACAAATTTGATGGTGGAAGTCCTTCAAGGTGAAGCACAATAGTTGAACTCTTAGGGAAGAGTTAGGGAGATTCTTTGGCTCAGATTCTAGAGGCTAGAGAGGTCCTATAGAAAATATTGGATCCTCATTGGACTAGGAAAAGAGAAGTCATGTCTTGTAGTATTATGCAAGCACACCATTGAAGCTTACTTCTATCACAAGGGCTAAAGATGAAGACATCGATAGGGGAGAGGATATCACTAGAGCATCTAAGGCAGGAGATCAGGAGGTAAAGATATACCTTTTATGGATGTAGAAATGGATGGCATCTTGGAGAAGTTTGAGATGGGAGTTGGAAACATTTTCCCACCCTCATTGCCCCTATAAATGAAATAGTGCACTAATGAGAAGAGTAAAATATAGGAGGCCTCACAATACCAACAAGGTGAGGTTATTTAGGTAGAGGATTTGAGCTATTAGGAAGGCAACATATCCTTCCATGAGGAGGGGGCTACATGACACACAGTACTAAAGGATACTCATGATAAGGCCTTGATTCCTGGGTTCATATCATCCATTTAGTAATTCTTTGGAGAATTGGAGAGGATAGCAGTAGTAGACATGTGGGGTGGTAGACCTTAGTAGGACATAGGTCACATCACAATAGAGTCAAAGAGGTGTATAATATTCATGTGAATGAAGTGTAAGAAGGACTTCATCGAGCACCTCATTGCCCCAAGTTGACCCCATATGGAGACCCCAAAGATGTCGGAGAAATGAGATAAACCACACATTTCATAGAAGAAAGAAGGTAGGATGGTGGTGCTAGTAAGGTCTACCACCCCACTATAGAGATTAAATAAATATTTTTCTATAGAGATAAAATAAATATTATTAGATTTAAAGAATAGCATGCTAGTAAATATTGATGGCTGCGCTTGGAACAATCCAAGTACTCATAGGATCGATCATCTTCAATGTGATAGCATTGGTTCTACTCAAATTGATATTTGTGTGGAAACTAGATTTGGTACTAATAATGAGACAAAAGCCCATACTCTTTTTTTCACTCTAAATAACCTTTCTGTTTATCATCCTATACAAATTAGTATAAAATTTTATATGCAAAATATGATATCATATTCTTTAAAAAGACATGATATTGTGTGAAATTTAGCCAACACCCAGTTTCAGACATGTTTTGATACATAGAATAAATTGCAAAGCCATTTAATTAAATATTGCTTCAAAGGACATCATCATTTGAGAAGTAGTCATGTCGTCAAATTTGAAATTCTATAGATTAATGATGAATATTTTATTACACACAACAAAACATACTCCAAAAATAGCTTCTACTAATAATCAACGACACTCACATGCATAATTTACTTGCTCCAGAGTTTTATATTTCTCCAATGAGATTCCATGCAAGATGACTCATCGGTCTAAGCGTAAACTCCACATTTAAAATAATAGCTATCACCCCCTGTAACATTTATAGTTATCTTCTCCTCTCCATCCACAAACACAGTCACTATTCTCCGATCTGTATCATGGATAACATTCAGATCAAACCAACGGTCATAAATATCAGGCGACACTACATCGGCGTGGTATCTCTTGAGATCTACATCCACAACATCCAACATCATCACCGTGGCGTGTATGACATACCCATGAATTTGCATCACACATTCTCCATTCATCCCCCACACAACATACCCTTCGCCCTCGAATTGCCATACCCCTATTTTATAGTCCTTTCCCTGCAATACACTACCTTAAATTAAACAAACACAATACCATGTTATAACATCTCATATAAATTTTAGAGGAAGATGTTGATCAAAAATAAATCAGTGACCTTGATGCGTATTTATGTCTTGGGCCTGGTGTTGCTACTGGGATCATGCGATTTGTCAGCGTTGTAAACCCACATGTCATGGACACCATCAATGAAGCTGTAACACTCTGAGAGATTTTTATTATATGGCCTTTGTATCTGAATATTTGCGTCAGTTAATGTTTGTTGAGTAAAACCATCAGTTGGTGAGGCAATTGCATTTCCTATCAAAATCAAAAGCCCACACAAGAGATTTGAGGAATTGGAAGCAAAAATTGTCTGCTACATCCAATCTCGTGCTTGTTTATACAGGGAAGACATTGAATTGTAGTTATCAAAATTTCAAGTACGCATTGGGGTCACAAACCGGTGAAGTTAAATTGAGACATCCGTCGCTATGGAGTCATTGACCTAGGTCATATTGATATTTCTATCATGATCTATGTATTTTAGATAAATATTATCGACACCCTAAACAATTCAGGGAAAATTTCTGTCATGATCTATGTATTTTAGCAAAATATTATCGACACCATAAACAATTCAGAGAAATTTTTTGTCATGATCTATGTATTTTAGCAAAACAAGTTCTGCCAGAGTAGAATGAGGTCATAGTCAGCTAGAAATATTAATAATTGACTTTTTTTAAATATTGTTTTTATTGTCTAGTCTTAAAATAGTAATTAAAATAAGGTCATAGTCATTTACAAATTCTCATAATTGATTTTTTTTGTATAATAAGGAATTTTAAAGTAGTAGTTATTTTATATGGGACTATCTTGTACATTATTTTTTTTATCAAAATCCTAAAATAGTAATTAAAATGAGGTCATTCTCATCTAGGAATTCTAATTATTGAATTTCATATAAAATAAGTAATGTAAGAAAGTAATTATTCTATATGAAGAATGTGGTGTACATTATTTTCATAGTCAGTCACGAATTCTAATTGAATTTCGTATACAATAGGTAATTGAAAACAACAAACAAAATGAGATTATTATCAGCTTATCATGTTCTAATAATTAAATTTTCTTGCACAATAATAATAACGATCTTGATTATTAATTTTTATATTAAAAATAAATATATGAATATTAAATTATTTTATTTTTATATTTTAATCATAATATTAAATAATTTCTTAAAACAATCATTGAAAGATAAATAAAATATAAAATGAAATCATAAGCCTGTAGTTATAAGGAAGGTATTTCAATGATAAGTATGTGAAATTTGGATTTTTTGTTTAACATTTTTTCATTGTGGCATTAAATAATTTATTTAAAGTTTTATGGAAAATAAAACTCTAGTCATTATGATAATTATGACATTTTAATGACTATTGTTTAAAGTTTTGAGTATTTTATTACATAACTTCTTGAGAGAATCACACTCAAATTTATATTTCCATTATAATTCAAATACTTAAATTTGTATAAAATGTCATTTTCCATTTGATTTTGTGTATGTATGATGAGTATTTTGATGGATTCCCAAATAAATAAAAAAATTCATATAAATTTAGCCTCCATTAATAAATTTGAAGAATCGGAAGCAAGAAGTGGGTCTACTACATTCAACCCTTTCCTTGCCTGTAGAGGGAACATCCAATCCTCTACTTATTTATAGAGGGAAGACAATAAATTACAGTTTTGAAACTTTTGACTATACATTGGGATCAAAAATTGATGAAGTTAAATTGAGGTATCTGTCATAATGGAATCATTGGTCTAGGTAATGTTGATATTTCTGGCATGATCTATGTATTTTAGCAAAATATTATCGACACAATAAACAAATTGGGAAAAATCCTACCAAAATAGAATGAGGTCATAATCATTGATAATTTTGGATAATTAATTTAGGTGTACATTAATTTTCTTATTTAATTATAAAATAGTTATTAAAATAAGGTCATAGTCTTTCTGAAATTCTAATAATTGAATTGTCTTGTACAATAAGTAATCTTAAAAGACTATTCATTTTATAATCAAATTGTCTTGTACATTATTTTCTTACCATAATCTTTAAATAGTAATTAAAATATGGTCATAGTCATCTAGGAATTATAATAGTTGAATTTAATATACAATAGTTAACATAAAATAGTAAACAAAATGAGGTTACTCTAACATAATAATGTTCTAATAATTGGATTTTCTTAAATAATATTTTTTTGTCATAATGTTAACAGTGTAAATAAATCAATTAATGATAAATAAGCAATAAAGACATTTACTTAAAAATAAATGAACCCTAAATTTCTATATTAAAAATAAATATATGAATATTAAATTTTATTTTTTCACCAAAATTGAAAAATTGGTATCCACAAAGAGACCAAGGGGCCGACCATCGAAGAAATCAAAACTAAAAGAGGAGATTGCTACAGGCACCCAATTAATATAAAATTTCCAAAGAACTCACAAGAAATGTAAGAAAGAGGTTGCGGTTTTGATTTCTAAACAATATTTTGGAAGTAGGAGAGCAACTGACTCTCCAAAGGAAGTATGAGGATGGTTTCACGGAATGTTAGAGGCTTGAATGCCTCTAACAAATCTTGCCTAATCAATGATCATATTATGGTAGGGGGCAGAGTTGATGCTACTTCAAGAAACAAAGATTTCCGATGTAGCAGGGAACAAATTATTCATATCCTGGAAGAACTAGGATTTCCTTCAATCGCCATTGGAAGGTGTTTCAAGAGGGCTCATAATTCTATGAAATAGAAATAAATGCAAAGTGTTAATGTTTTCAAAGAACACCAATTGGATGGCAGTGGAAGTTACAATTTTTTTGTTCTCATTTATCCTTTTCAATGTTTACAGTCCTATATCAATGGTAGGTAAGCAGAGACTCTGGCTCTCTCTCTCACAACAACCTGATGGAATCCAAGGGCTTAAAATTAATTTGGGAGGAGATTTGAATGCAACTCTAGGTCCCAAAGATAAAATGGGGAGGGAAAACCCTTTTCCCAAAGTAACAGATGATTTTAGGGATCACATTGAAGGAAATCAATTAATGAAATGTGTCCCCTCAAATTGCAAAATTTCTTGGTCCAATAAGAGAAAAGGATTGCATTTTGTTGGAGCTAGATTGGATAGGTTTTTCGTGAACTTGATTTGGTTTCTTGAACATGGTTATTGTTCATCCTTGATTCTTACCTTAACCAGTTCAGATCACCTACCAATTACTATAGAAATTTAGTTGGATCTCTCAGCCTTCAAACCATGTCCGTATTTCAAAATTGAGAAAATGTGGTTCAGGGACATTAAATTCCAAGACATACCACAACCATGGTGGTATCAAGCCCATTTTGTGGCAGGATTGGCTATGTTCAAACTTGCAAAAAAACTATCCTTTATGAAAATTAACATAAAAGCATGGAACAAATCATCATTTGGGAAAAATTTTAAACAGAAAGCAGACATCAAAAGAAAAGTCGAAGACATCAATGATTTTATCCTGAACCAAGGTTTGATGCCAAATGTGTATGAGAATCAAAAAATTCTCACTCAAAAACTAGAGGAAGTGCTACGTAATGAGGAAATATTCTGGCGGAAAATATTAAGGGAGCTCTGGTTAAGGAAGGGGGACAAGAATAAAACTTTTTTCCACCTGTTTGCTAAAGTAAAAAGACATAAAAAATTATATTTTCCAAATAAAGGATAAGAATGACCGCATTCTTTCAAAAGAAAAGGATATATAATTGGAGGCAGTCAGATTTTTTCTAATCTCTTATCTGTGAAAGAAGACCCAAATCCTATGCAGGTACCAAACATTATAAATTACATCCCTAGTATTGTCTCAGATCTAGACAATAAGGCATTCATGGCCCCATTTTCCCTCGAAGAGGTGAGGTCTGCGATATTTTATATGAATGGAGATAAGGCCCCAGGCCCAGGTGGCCTGAATCCCCTCTTTTTTTTCAAAAAAACCATGAGTTGATGGGCCCCAACATCCTTAAGGCTGCTAAAGTATCAAGAAAACATGCGTTCATGTTCAAACAGTTCAATAACACAACTATCACTCTCATTCCCAAGTGCCAACTTCCTTCCTCTTTTTCAGAATTTTGCCCAATCTCCCTATGCAATTCTATCTACAAAATTTTCACCAAGACTATGGCTACTTAGTTAGGCAAACTGATACCCAAAATCATTTCAGAGGAGCAAGGTGGTTTTGTTCTAGGGAAGGATACTGTAGAAGGGGCCCTAATTTCCCATGAAGTGCTACATTCCATTAGGGAAGAAGGATTTCCAGCCATGATCCTTAAACTAGACATAACTTAAGCATATGACAAGGTCAACTAGAAATTTTTAAGATTAATTATGGACAAAATGGGCTTTGAAAAAAATGGATCAAATGGAGCATGTCTTGCATCTCAGGAGAAAAGTTTTCTATTATGATCAAGGAAACCCCATGTGGATATTTCTCATCATCTCAAGGAGTTAGACAGGGGGATTCCCTCTCTCATTTTCTATTTATCATCCTGGCTGAAGGGCTTAGTAGACTAATATCTTTCAAAAGATCTATGGCCTTGTGGGAAGGCATTTTTATTAGACAATCTCATTTAGAAATTTCACAAACACTTTTTGTTGATGACTCATTCCTATTTTGGAAAGGAAATGTTAAGGAAGCTAGATCCATTAAGAGTACACTCTCAGAATATTGTGAGGCCTCGGGTCAAAACTGAAATGTGGTTAAATCTAAAATTTTCTTCTTCAATATGGATCCCAAAGCCTCTAGAGTAACTCAATGGATATTTGGGTTCTTGGTAGCTAAAACCCCTTCTAAGTACCTTGGAAATCCTTTCTTTCAAGCTAAAACCAAGGTCACATTCTGAGATGGATTCTTTTCCAGTATTAAAGAAAGAATTGCTTCGTGGAAAGCCAGATGGATCTCTTTGGCAGGCAAAATATTACTAGCAAAATCTCTCCTTAGCTCTATTCCCAACTACATCATGACAGTTATTCTTGCCCCTCTTGGGGTGATGAAGAATATAATTAAATGCCTCAAGAATTTTATATGGAAAGGAAACTTGGATTAAAAGAAGAAGGTCCCTTTGGTGTCATGGAATACTTTTTGTAAACCTAAAGATAATGGGGGCTTAGGATTCCATAGAATTATAGAAAGAAACCTCAATCTTGGTGCTAAAATATCTTGGAAAATATATGAGTTCCCACACATTTTATGGGTGAAGCTCATCAGAACCAAATACCTTGACTTGGATGACACGGCAAGAATATTTTCACTTACTAATCCTCCCTCGGGTTCATTCATGTGGAACTTCATTGTAAAAAGGAGAGGTATCATCTTTCCCCACCTATCTTAGGTTATTAACTCAAGAAATCAGGCTCTGTTCTAGAGAGATTCATGGAATGGCTCTCCCAAATTATCCACTTATCTGAGTTTCCTGAAGGCTAGAATCATATTGGAACAACATTGGGGGTGAAAGTAGAATATTATTTCATCTTCATTGAAGGGAGAGCCAAGTGGAAGGACCTTTCTCTCTTACCCATTCCTATAATTGAGAAACAAGAATTAGAGGGCATCCTTAAGCAGCGGTTCCTATCTATCAATGGTACATCAAACATGATAATTTAGATAAAAGTAACTCAGGTAGATATTCAGTCAAAGAGGGTTACAAATCTTTAGTCACAAGTGCTAATCCTTCTAACCCTATCCTAAATTTTTCCTGGCACAACGCTATTCTTCTAAAAATTGGGGTTTTTTGTGGTTGGCCATCCAAGATAGGATTTTATCTAGCACACGCCTCAAAGACCTTGGCATCTCAGACACATTTCCATGTTTTTAATGTGGAAAGGATCTGGAGGATTCCAACCACCTCTTGGCAAGGTGTGATTTTACTCAAGAAATATGGAAATATACTTTGAACAAACTTGGGTGGCAAGGCCCCCTTCACACCACACTACATGGGATTATGCAATAGTGGCCTTTACCATATACCAAGATGTTATTTTTAGTAATTTGGTGAGTAATTATAGCTATAGTCATGTGGTTAATATGGTGGGAGATAAACAAGAGAATTTTCAAAAAATAGAAGGCATTGGTGGATTAGGTCTGCACATTGGTGGAGAAATATGTATCAAAAATGGTAAATACACGTCTCAAAGGTCAAGACACTTTCATGTCCATTTTCATCCCTTGATAATAAAATTATAAACAAGTGGAAAATCATATCTATTCCATTCAAAGGGGTTCTTATTGGGAAAATGCCTAAACTATAAGCCAGGAAAGACATCAAATAGACCCCTCCTGATTCATAATTTTGCAAACTGAATTTTGATGGTGCATGTAAAGGGAACCCCCAGAAATGCAATGTGGGTTTTTTGATTAGATAGGAAGATAAATCCACTTTGGTAGTTGCTCATTCTAGGCTCCTAGATGGATCAAATAACATGGTCGAGGCTAGGGCTATTCTATGTGGGGTTAGATTGGCCTTAAGATTAGGAATTGCAAACTTACATATTGAAGGAGACTCCCTTCCAATTGTATCCTCCTTTATGTCCAAATCTATATTAAATTGAGAAATCCAATATGTCCTTCAAGAAGTGGTTAAGCTTCTCTCTAGGTTATTATCATACACATTCTCGCATTGGTACAGGGAAGAAAACAACTTTAATGTCTGGCTTGCCAACTTGGGAGTAGATGGGGCTGAGGGGAATTGGGAATTGGAATTTATGACAGTGCACATGTACAGATTTCTAGATTTCCTTAAGGATGAATATCATTTGTAACACATGCTAGGGGCTTCATATGGCATAAAGAAGAGGTGTTCTATGATCAAATGTGCCATATTTCCATAGTTTGTACAAAAAAGGATATATGTTAGCATATCCAAATATCACATAAGCTCAAATCTTTTCCTATGTCACATTAGTGCACCTTCAAAAACTGTCTGTAGCCTATGTTACTTTCTTGTGCAAGCGATGAGGTATGCATATGTCGTGGCAGTAGGCATGGAGTCAGAGTACACTAGGAAGGACAAAGATAAAGTTCCTACCTCCCGAGGTAGTATAATTTATATGGTGAATATGCAAGATGGGAAGATTGGGTGGATCACCAAAGCGTGTCACATTAACTCAGTTTTCTTCTCAATTATTTTTGGTAATGATGGAAACTTATGCCATGATGAGCTATTAAACCTGTTGTTCACCCCTACATTTGTAGTATTTTTATCTGCTAAAAGTTTGTTTATAGGTGTCTCTAGTTTGGTAACCATGGATTATCGATTCCTAGATCTGCATATTTTTGTGCAAATAAAATATTGGGAACATCCATTATTGGGCTCCTATTTGGGTAGACATATGAAGGTAGCCTTTAAAGCAGTCTTGGGTGACATGTTGGAGGCGATAAGAAACATTATTGGTGACAAAATTATGATACCCGATGCTCCTACACTTATTTTCCACTCACAGGTGGTCTTGGTTTTCTTATTGAATTGGTATGACATGATCCCTCACTATAGGGTGTTCATGAAAATGGAAAGCTTGCTACTCAAGCAAGATTTTGTGATGGGTGATGAATTACATGTGGCTATTTTGGGGTACTCTCTCAGGGGTTTGAATGCATGGATTGGAGGTATTTTCCCTCTAACTCACCTATAAAACAAAAAGGAGATAGTACACTTGCATGACATACTGAAGTTGGTGTTGGAGGGCAGAGATCTCCAACATCTCAGGAGGGAAATAGTTAAATTAATGGATGTTCTAGCGAGTGGCATCGTCACCAACTCCTTTCTTTTGTTCAATAACCTATCTGTTCTTCTTGCATTTATGGAGAATACTGGTATGGTGGCCTCTTCCCCACCGTTCACTCCATAGTCACCCTCAACCAATTCATCTAGGTCATCCTGAAATGGGTGTGCTCCTAGAAAAGGCAAAGGTAAGATGTGAGGTTCAAATTGACAGTTTTTTTTTCTGTTACATGTTCGGCTCGTGGGTTTCATGGTGGTTTTTTGAAGGTGACTCGATAGTGGCTGTAATCAGGGTTTTGCAAATTGTGGATAGATGGCAGCATTATGGTCATATTATCGGTGCCTGCTGGGATGTTTGTTCAGCCTTTCTCAGCTTGTATGGATGCAATATTTTTGCTATGCGTAAGATCTAAAGTTTTTAGCTGTTAGGTATTAAAAATTATGGTTGTAATGTTGGTCCGACTAGGCTAGTTTGTAACAGTTTGGATATCATATATAGGGGTTGGGATGGGGGCTTTTATTCTCTTCTTGTTTACCCCTTGAGCTCCTTTGGAAGCATTATAATAATTATATTAATCAATATAGTGGCTCTGACATTTTGCCAAAAAATAAATTTCATATCCTTTAATCATAATATTGAAAAATTTATTAAAAATTTAATAAAGAATAAATGGAATCATATATGACTGTAATAATAAGGAAAGTATTTCAATGGAAAGTATGTAAAATTTTGATATTTTGCTTAACATTATTTCACTGTGTCATAAAATAATTTATTTAAACTTTTTAGAATCTAAAACTATAGTCACTATGATAGTTATGGCATTTCAATGAGTATTGTTTAAAGTTTGAAGTATTTTTTTAAATATCTTCTTGAGATAATTACACGCAATTTCATATTACCAATATACTTCTAATAGTTAAAATTGTATAAAAATGTCATATAAAGTTAGGCTCCTTAGTTTATGATATAGTATCATAATGATTCATTAGTCACATATCAACAGTATTATTTTTTAATGAGAATATACAAATTTACATGGTTAATCCCATTTTAAAATACACATATACTATTATTTTTAAATTTCAATAAGATACATCCAAATATATATATATATATATATATATATA
>MU224149.1:100992-119212 GCA_018584345.1 Thuja plicata
GGTAGTCTTATCTATTTACTTCGTGTATCACTCTCTTTTGTGTGGATTTGAGGATTACTATTTCCAACTTCCAAATTATCCTTGACATCTTTGATCATAATTAATGTATAGTATTCTCTTTCTATGTGAGTATATTCCCAAAGGAAATCATGTTCTCTCATGTTATCTTTTTTTGGATGTAATTGGTTTCTTTTTTCAAGCAAAAATATTGTGATCTTGACATAAGGCACACTTTATAATTCTTTAACTAGGTTTCTAAACTATAGATGCAAATCTGATACAATCTCATAAATGAAGGGAAATGTTCATTTGGGAACACTTCCCATCCAATTTTAATGATGGAAACATTTGTTATAATACTCCAGCCAATGTGATTATATGGTATAATAGTAAGAATCTTTAAAACTTAGCTTGAATATGATTGTTCCCTTTCAAGAATAAATGACCAAGTAAACTATAGACCCTGGAGATCAACATTCATTAAACCAAAATTACAAACAAAATTTGTGAGATCTTGCATGCTATCAAAGAAGTCCTCATATAGTCTTCCCAATTTATCTGAAGGGAGAAGAGGGTTATTAAATTTTGCACCCCAAATTCATTTATCCAAAATACTTCCTGTCATCAAATTCGTTAAAGAATCACAAAGTTATTTTTCCTACTAGGCCTTTAGTTAGGAGCATATATGTTAACAAGGTTCCATTTGGCTCCATTTCTCAGATCCTTAGAAGTAACAAACATATTGTTTTTGTACCTATAATATTTAACCCCTTTAACTCTATAGGCATACCACAATGTAGGTATGCCTCCTCAACCCACATATCTTGGGCTAGTAGAAAAATTGGCACCTAGTGAGATGTTTTTAACAATATGAGAAAATATAGAATCTTTCATCTTAGATTTTAGAGTTAGAATTATATATAATTTCTAATCTACAATGCAAACCTTGATGAGGTACTATTTAAAGGACTATTAAGACCTCTAATATTTTAGGAGAAAATCTTCGTAAAAACTTACTAAAAATGGAATCAACAAGAGATTAGTTGATAAAAAATATTGGGAGGGTCCTCTAAACATATATAATTATTTCCTTTATTTTCTTGACCTTGAAATTTTTTCCAGGATGACATTTTTTTTTGGGAAAAGTCTATTTAGGAGAAAATAAAAATAATAGAAAATGATTTATATGAATTATTAAGTGGTGTTTAAGAAAATGGTACAAATATATTGTAACAAAGTCAAATGCTCAATGAAAAATTCAAGGAATGTTGTAATTAATTGAAGCATTTTCCAAGAGATTATGAAAGGGGATAAGGTATTTATCAGTGTTTGATAGGAAAGTAGTCATAAGAGTTTGGTAAAGTGTATTAGATATAAAGTGTGAAGTTGATCTAGTATTTAATGATGATAATTACATTATTTTAAGAAATAATAATTATATTAGGATCAAGGGAAAGTTGTGTTAGATAAAATTAAAATGAATAAAAATATATTATGGTGTGTAATGTTGATTATTGTAATAAGAACTTGAGAATGCTAATTGTTTCTTATCTAGTGTATTGTGAGATTTTACGACTCTAAAAGTTGGATTAAGGGAAAGGAGATTAAAAAATGATGTAGTAGTGAAGAATTTTATAGATGAATTTTTGAGGTAGCTGAATTTTTTCGTAACCATGTTGAGAGGAATTGTAACAAATGAAAGAAAGGCTAGTAGCAAAGGGATAACATATACATAAGTTTGATATAGCTAAAATTTTATAGTATACAATTTTACGAGAGTGTTGAAGTATAATTATAGTGAAAATATACCTTTTATAGTTTGAAATAAATAAGTATATTCAATAAAGATCTTTTATATTAGGATAAGATATTGATGTTTAATGTGAATAATATAATAATCAATTGAAAAGTAGTATAAAAGAAGGATTGAAAGAACTTGTAAGAAAGTTATATAATAAAAAAAAAAAAAAAAATTCTTAAAAATTGTATTATTGTAACTAATGTTGAACAAGGATGCTATTGTTGTGTGGGTAGGACATGATTTTTCGATGAGTGTTAGTTCCTTTTATTAAAGTTTATGTTAGTGTATATTGTTATTACATTGTTTAGTGGTGCTATTGGTAATGCCTGGCATGCTTATGCAGCTTGCAACTACATTTCTCCTTTAAATTTCCATTCATCTATTCGTTGTTAATCAACCAATAATAGAAAGATCATTTTTACTTCTGCATCTGGGATCAGAGCAAAGAAAAATCACGTGTATTCGTATTTGAAGATAGTAGTCGAAGTATATTGATGTGTGAACATTCTTCACATGCAGGTTGTGGAATAGGAAACTCCATTCTAATAAGTCCATGGTGGCGTAATCATGTTCAAGCTCTTTAAACCCAGTGCCATAAAAAAGTGCAGAGCAGTAAGATCTAAAGTAAAGGGAGGTTGAACGCGAGGGGCAGGCGATCATAGTAAAAGGGAATGAAAGAGACATAAAAGTTTTCGTTTTAAGATATCATTATATTTGTTGACCATCAATTTTAGATCAAGTTGTGTGGGTGAGAGGATGTTTTTATGACAAAAAGAAGGATGAATGTA
The DNA here is from genome assembly GCA_018584345.1 of Thuja plicata. NCBI lineage: Eukaryota > Viridiplantae > Streptophyta > Pinopsida > Cupressales > Cupressaceae > Thuja > Thuja plicata. The sequence continues at coordinate 103,582 of MU224149.1, forward strand.
TTAAATCTCAAATTGAGTATGTGATTTTCTCCTTTTGAAATGTATTTCATCGATGATTCGACATAGAAACTCTTTAATATATAAGTTTAGAACAAGTTCTAAAACATTTTATGCAGCGAAAATAGTAGTAGTTATAATCTGATCATTAATCTTTGTGACAATCACACATAAAGATTTCTCTTATTTGAAACTCCTCTTGGTAGAGAGGTAGTCAGCTCTTATTACACACAACATATCATACTCCAAATACCTATTACTTGCTCCACAGTTGGATTTTTCTCCAACGGGCTTCCATGCAAAACGAAGAGTTGGTATTAGCGTAGACACCACACTTAAAATAATAGCTATCACCACCGATCACATTAACCGCTGAAGTCTCTTTCCCATCCACGAACACAGTCGCTATCCTCATGTCTGTGTCATGAATAACATTCAGATGAAACTAGCGATCATAAACATCTGCTATCTCCAACTGGTCATGGTATTGCCTTAGATCTCCATCCACCATCTAACATTATCACAGTCGCGGGCCCCACATAGCCATGAATCTGCAACACGCATACTCCGTTTGACCCCTCTCTAACATATCCCTCGCCCTCGAATTGCCACACCCCGCTCTTATAATCCTTTACCTGCAATACACCACCTCAAATTAAACAAACACAATACCATTTTGCAGCATATGTTGTGAACGGTAAAGAAAGATGATGAATTGAAAACAGATCACTGACCTTGATGCGTATTTCTGTCCTGTGCCTGGTGTTGCTATGGGGATCATGCGGTTTATCATATGTGTAAACCCACATGTCATGGACACCATCAACGAAGCTGTAACGCTCCGAGAGGTTTCTATCATATGGCTTTTGTATCTCTATGTTTACATCAGTTAATATCTCCTGAGTAAAACCATCAGTTGGTGACCCAGTTGGCTGTGCATATCCAAAGCTTCCTATCAAAAACAAAAGCCCACACAAGAGCGCAAACATCCCCGCCATTAATGTAATTTCAAGAATGGGAACCAGAAAGTCTGTCTATACTACATATAATTCTTTATCTATTTATGGGGAGAACACATTGAATTGTACTTTATAAAATTTCATGTACGCGTTGGAGAAGCAAATGGGTGAAGGTAATTTATTGAGGTATGCATCGCTGTAGAAGACATTGATCAAGGCAACATGGGAGCTTCCGTCGGGATCTATATATTGTAGCAAAGTATTTTTGAACTGTAAACAATTCATGACAATATTTTCTCATAGTAAAATCATACATAAAATCACATGATGGTCCGTGAGACATTTTAATAGTTGGATTTTGATGTTACATATCTTCATATCATACGGTTAAAATAATATGTTAGTCGTTATCATATATATAGAGCGAGATGGACACATACATACATACATAAAAATCATTCTTTCATAATATTTATTATCTTATATGTTTGTATGAGATGGAGAACGAGATTCTTGACTTTATCACTTTAAAAAATGAATAATATACATATGATTCTAATAATAAATATATTAAAGTTAGAACATTTAATATTTTTATTTATAATTTAAAAATGTATTAACAATTTTTAAATATAAAATGAATCCATAGACATCCTTTATTACATATAATCTTATTATAACTCATTTTCATATAGTTATAATAATGAAACTTGTACAACATTGATATTTCTTATTTATTATTCTACTCATTTTGAAAAGAGTGTATTGATACATTTACAAATGACACAATTTGATAAAAAAATTTAGGCATCTTGCTAATATACCATTATCCTAACCACATCTTTATATTATAATTATAAATAATAGTAATAGATTTACATCTTTTATAGCTTCCTAAATTATTTAATATTTCATGGGCAAGCAAAATCATAGCACATTGACTTATAATGGAGTTTTTAATATTAAAAATAAAAAAGAAAGGTATATCACTACATATTATAGGTAGAAAGAGTAAATATGTTAAATCTTTTTCATTGATATTGCAAGTACGATAGTGGAAAGAAATGGAGGTTGATTCCAATAATACTATGTTGTGTATATAATTTCTTTATGCTATTTATGTAGGGATTCGATATAGATTATTTTAACCCACGTTGCTGGAACTATGATAGTGTACATGCACAGTATAGACGTAATACAATTTTTATTAAAAAATCCATATTTAATATTTGCATATTTTATAGGAAATAACCAATTGTGGGAATTTGTGAAAGGGATCTCATACATAAAATAAATTTATTTTTATTAGATAACCAAAAGAACAACCTAGAAAATCAAGCATCTAGGAAAAAAGGATGAATCCCGTTAGGTGTGAGATTACCAAAATGATAACTAATAACCAAAAATAGATGCAACAAAAAATACCAAATCAGTAAAAGAGCAACTAAAAACTAATAGTTGTTGAGAGACTTCAATCCCTTAGTGGCTTAGTAATAACTTAAGATATTCTTCAAAATACATGTCCCTTAACTTAGTAGAGGAACTAGTCACCATATTAGCACATAGTCTCCAGCATTTATTTAAGTCTTTTGTTCACCTGCTACAGAAAGGAACCATGGGCCAAGAGCACCACATCCCTTCTCATTTGGTTCTTCTTTGTTCTTGAGGGCTCCTATTTCATAAATTGAATGGTAATAGTTATGTTTATACCAAATCCTTTTAATAATCAATGAGTTTTTACATGTTGTACACAAGGGTCCCCTATTTCTTCTTCAATATAGAAACATTTTATTTAAACTAGATGTTCCTATTCTCTTGGACTTCCTTTTCAATCTCCCTCTAGTCATTAGATGTATTTTATGATTTTTTTACGAGCTCACAAATTCCTTTCTTGAGGTATTCCTCTAAGCAAACATGTCTTTCTTAGAAACCAAATTCTATGAAATTTTAATTTCTTTCTTTACAACATGATTCTGGGGTAATTTCCATTTGGAGACCTTGATATGAGCATTGAAAGATCTACATAGATTTATCATTTTTCATGGATTTTGATGTATACAATACACTAGGTTTAAATAGTTTTAAAGAAACCACAGCTTCCTACTTAGGGGGTCATTTTTTAAAATAGGGATGAGGTAGGGAACCCAAGTTTGGTTCAGGGTAAGGAGAGTTAGATTAAGAAGAGGAGTCGGTCTATGAACTAGATGAGAAATATGATCCATGGTTGATATCGAGAACATATGAAATTTGTGGTTGGTCAAGGAATCAAACCCTTTTGACCTTGGAGGACCTAGGAGAGATGTCCACCATGATATTTTGAACATTGTATGTGGAATTGGAATCAGTGAGGGGGAAATAAGGGCTGGGGATTCGGGTAGGGGCCAAAATGATCATAGGATACAATACCCAAGGTATGTAAGTCAAGGTTAACATGTTGCACGAAATAAACAACTTAAAAATTTTGGGGTGAGGATAATAGGCTTGGGTTAAATATAGGTTATTTTCAAATAGACAAAGGATAGGCCCATGGTGGAAGGGGTTAATACAACCAATAATATTTTAAATAAATCATAAAGGGAAGAATAAATTTAAAAATAAAAACTAAGCCTAACATGGTTTCTAACATGGTAAAGTATGAGACATACAAAAGGCATAAAATATTGTGTAGCTACCTTCTAACATTACATACCTCATGAGTACTTGGAGAAACTTTCTCAATACATAAGGAAGCCATTCTTAGCTAAAATCATTGAAGAGATGATTAACATTCTCCCCAAACTTTACAAGTTTTATCATGACCCAACTATAATTTATTATAGGACTTTTACCATCTAAATTCCTTAATTAGAGATGTGAGTTGTATTGTCCATGGTCTTTACTATGACCTACAAGGAGATTTCTCTTCCCATTACCATAGCCTCCTTTCACCAATGGGGATTGATTAAAACCGTGCACAACCTTAATATACGAAATGACCTTTCCATCAACAAAACATTCCCAAAGCTTCTTGTAATTTTTGAAGATATCATTTTACTTCTCTTCAATTGGAAAAGGTCCCTTCCCATGGTAACAAGATGAGATTTTACCAGTGAAAGTTTTACATGAAATGTTCACCAAATGAAATAGAGAGTTAGTTCAAGTTGCAATGTGGATTGACATTATAATGTAATATTTAAGATACATGAGGCAAAGGTTTGACTCTTCATTGTGTAAGAAATATTTCTTAGACTGGGCTACTAGGATAGTTAGTAGATACATGTACCTATTACCTTTCCTATATATGTCTCTCTTCATGTGTGATTATGAAATAAATTAGTATTGTTCTAGGCATCAACTATCCTATCATGTATAGGCTAGCTATACCTAGCCCTATCATTCAAAATATTAAATACATCAAAAGAATCCCATTAATTTATTAAAACTTTTAATGCTTTATTTTTTCAATCATTATGAAATTAGAAGCTCTAGCCACCTAAAAAAAATTGAGGTCTAAACGCCCAAGTTCATTACCTAGGAAAAGATAATTATCCCTTTGTATCTATCTTGATTCCACCCCAACATGTTTTCCCAAAATTATCTTTACAAGAGCCATCAAAATTAAGTTTTAAACTAGTGGGGTTTGGGGAGATTTTTCCCTAGTCAAGGATTTAGTGCCATTTTCATTATTTAGTGAAAAATAATGTCTAGATTTTGGCAATTTGAAACTCTATAGTAGATAGGTTCCTTGAAGAATTTTCAAGGGAAACTTCTTTGATTTTTTCTTTTGTAGCATTAAAAATATAATCCACAAGGATATGACTTGAGGTTATTTTCTATTCTTGAAAAGTCTATTATCTTGTTCCCTTTAGATCCCCCAACCACTATAAAGGAATATGATCCCCCAAGTATTCTGAAGAAGGGGTATTAAATTATAAAATGTATCCTCATACATTTATATTCTCTTCTATTCGTCACTTTAGTTCTTCAAAATTAGTGCCCTCTAATTTGACTGATTTAGCCCATCCCAAGGTTGAATATTGTTTCAATAATAATTTTCTAGTTCTCGAGTCTCTAATCTATCCCTCCAAATCTAGACTAGGGTGCCTAACATTTATTCCTAGTTAAATTTTATGATGGGTGCTATGTTCCCCTTAAGGTATAGTTTTGAGAAATAGTTTCCATCTAAAAATGACCAATTTTCTAATATATTAATGGTCACATTTTGGTGAGTGCAATAAAATCATCCATGTTATCCTGCTTTGATTTTTTCACATGTTTCCTTGAGATTTAGTATAAAAGGAGGACCCCCTCCTCATTTACATATCTACACATTATAATTTATCACTGCCATAAAGAATTAGTTTTTTATGTCAGTCATTTATCAGCCACAAATGAATCAGATTCAACCATTAAAGAAGTTTGGCATTATAGATGGTATATGTGATCTTTTTTTCTATTTTCCTCCATTAGTAAAGACATACGTGACCTCTCTTCCTAGCATCATCTACCTTAATCAAGGCTTTGAGATTAATAAGAATTCATTGGAGAACATAAATAATTATGATTTAGGATTATTTACCTTAGATTTAAGGTTATTTTGGACATTATTATGGTAGGGAAGGTCAAATCTCCTAGGGCTTGACTGAGGCATTCTCATATAATCAATAAAACATAAATTTTCTCTCTTTTGGATGAAGGGTTGTAATTCTAGCATAAAAATATTGTAGATATGGAAAGGGTGGAATGATGCAACACAATTTAGATTTTGAAACAAGGACTAGGATGCTTATAATTTTGCACTTAGCCTATGGTTAGTGAATTAGTCTAGCACATTTTTTAGATTTTTCTTAAAGGATGCATTAGATTGTTGTTGTGACTATGGATCTAGTGATGATATTATTTTGGGTCTACTAGGATGATATAACCTAGTTAATTTATCCTACCATTTTGAGCCTAAATTTTAGTAAAAAATTCTTCTTTGATTCTCCTTCTTAGGACTTAGTTTAGTATTCCTTTACCAGACTTGTAGCTCTTTGTGTATTTTTATGTCTTTTTCGTAGTTTTATTTCATCAATTCAATTCATATAAAATAATTAGAAAAAAAGGGAAGTGTATCATTCCAAAACCACTTTGCATCTAGTTATTACCTACCTATATTTGTTTGAAGTTGGATCAATTATCAATCTCCCCTAAGGAAATTGTTGATTGGAGTAGGGTTGATCTATAATTTGTATGAATATAATTCCTACCAACCCTTCCTTGATTTCATTTGGTGAACCCAACTTTTCATGATCTATATAATAGATATGGATGTTTAGATCTATTTGTAATTGAATTTATTATGTGCTTTGAGTTCTTAAATAGGTGGTTAAATAATTATTTCATTGATATCAAATTGTAATCACTTCTTTAAATCTTATCTTTCTTGTGTATGAGCTTCATTACATCTTTTCCCAAATCTAATGACGTCATGAGAAGAAGTTATAAACATATGATTTATCATAGTTTATATGCTAAGGGTATTGAGACTGAATTGAAAGTCTTATTCCCTATGAGCCAGGGTGAACTCTCTTCTCTTAATCTAACACCTACCATGCATGCCAATATCGATAATTTATCTCCCAACACTTCACATTATGAGGAAAACTCTTCTTCTCATGTGTTACATGAATGATTATGGAATGTTGTCAAGAAATTGGAAGTGTTTCAAAAAGAAATGAGCCAAGATGAAGTGGGTTGAGAGGAAATTCACTTGATTGATAATATAAGAAGGTTGAAAATGATAAACATGAAATATAATTTTTACATGGTATAGCTAATATAGTGCATGAAAACACCATGAAAGTGGCTTTTCATACCAATTTTCTTTGATATTTAAACAGTTGTATTCATCTTTAGATATCCATGTGTATTCCTACATGTCTTCCTCATGTGCCTAAATATACATCTTCCATCATTGCCCTAATTCTGCACAAAATGGTAATGCTTCACATGTTAGTTGTTGCAAAAATATTGTACACTACTACACTTATGGTCCACCTTTTATAAGCCTTACATTTGTTTCCCAGCCATCTTCTTTACAAACATACTATGATAAACACTTATAATTAAAAATTGAGCTTATTCTATTTGTGATGATGATGTTCAATGAATTTTTATTAATAATTTGCAAAAAAATTGAGAGGTAATATTTGGGTAATATTTTGTTTATTGAATTCACTTCTTTAAAAAAAATTTGCACTATTCCATATAAATATATTAGGATGAAAAAAGTCAATTTGAACCTTCTTCATGACTAGCTACAGTTGATAGGAATGAGGATCTTCAATTTGAAATCTTTAGAAAGAAAACCAAGAACTTCACAAAATCAACAATAATTCTTCCAATCATGTTGAATCTCAAGTAGCAACCGCAACTTCCATTGTTGCTCCCCTCAGATCTGTTATGTCCTGCATGTACATCCCTACATTTTGTGCACAAAATTTCAGGTCCCCTTTTGTTTTTTCCCTTTTCAGTTTTTCTCTTGCTTTCCTTGTTTTTGGCTTGGTTCCCTGTTTCTTCTAGACTCTTTCAGTCTCTTTTTGTCTTTTCCTCTCTTTTTGTGTTCGTTGTTTCTTGTGGGATCTATATCCTGGAGTGTCATTCCCAACCGGGTGATTCTATATCTTTTGTGCCCAACAATCATTCTCTTTTCCTTCAAAAGGGGGATGATCATTAGGTGTTTGTGGGTCCGGATCCCGACCGCCTACGTGTTTCTCAAAATTACTTTCGGTAACTAATGCGCTTTCCTAGGCATTATTTAAGGCCTTTTACCTTGTCATTTTTACACTTACTGCAAAAAAGTTACCCTCTAGTAAATTCTCTAGAGAGCGAAGCAATTTTTTTTTCTGAGCAAAAATGCTTGATCTAGAAGATGCAGAGGTGTGTTTGTCGAGTCTGGTGGAGTATTTAGGTGACAGAGTGAAGTAGTTTTAGTCCCCCCCATTCAGAATTTTGAGGTTTAGGTAGGCCCTTGGGATTTCCCTTTGTTTTCTTTTTTTGTTTCATTTTTCCCTTCTGTTTTTCTTTTTCTCTATGTGTTTTCCACTATTTTTGTTCACTGGGTTGTGTTTATTGTGTCTGTTCCTGGTCATCATCTATCTATTTTGTCACTTCAGGGTTGCGTCTACCATTTGGAATGAAACTATCCTTGAGTTTGGTGCATCTTCTTCCATTCGTAGTGGTCCAGCTTGGAAGGAAAGGCGTCTTCCCTCCTAGGCTATAGATTTTTGTAGATATCGCCCACTTTCTGCTGGGAAGTCTGTAAATGCACAGAGTTTTGGTTGTATATTTATTATATTATGTATATATTGTGAGTATCTTGTAAATTCTCTATAAGGTATAGTTTATATCTCTTTTTCTGTAAATTTGGGTTTGCTAGAGTTGTAGTTTTGAGTGTATGAGCTCTTGTAGCTCGTTGTAGGTCTAGCTTTGGTGCAGGAGCACCTAGGTAGAGCTAACATGTAACCTAGTTCTTCTAAATTTTTTTTGGCTTGTAGTGGTCCTAGACACACCACTAGTGGAATAATAGGACTAGGTGGGTCCTAGGATGTTTTGAGTTAGATAAGGAGGTCTTATTAGGTCTTTAGTGTCTTTCTTTTCAAACAATGTCCAAAGTTTCTCATTTGTGTTCATATTGCCAATGTTGTAGCAATAGTGGAAATGATCCATTCAGGTGTCAAATTTGACAAGGAAGGGTCTAGGAGACCTATTTGATGTTTAATTAGGGTAATTATTCAATTGGCTAAGTTCTTGAGGTGTTGGACCATGTTTTATGCAAGAATCACAAAAGTTGTAAAAGCTGTCAATGTTGTCAATGACAACATTGACAACATTTCTTGCAATAATGTCTTTTCAAGAATTTGAGGTTTCTAAGTGACTAAAACCACCTAGATAGGGTCATGGTAAACTATATAAGATCTCCCTCAACCTTTTCAAGAGGTTGGTTTATTTTTCAAAGTTTGTGTACAGACTGTGTAATTGAAGAAACAGTTGCAGTTTTACAATTTTTGAGCATTTTGTGTTTTAATGGATTAGATTGCTTATTGTAATGAATGAATAAGTTATAGTATTTACTTTTTAGATTTTTTTTGGTGGTAGATTAGAATTTTGTGTGAGTTTAGTTATTTTTGTAAATTTATTTTGTTTTAAGCCAGTCGCTGGTCTGAACTAAGCGACTTCTGCAAATGGAGTTATAGGTCCTCTTCCCACCATGGAGTTTGCACGGGCCTTTGGGAATAGGGAGATGACTCCTTTTACATATTTTATAGTGAAGGAGGGTCCCTTGAAGTCAAGAAAGATAATTTTAAATTGATTCCCTAGGTGAGCCAGAGTTGCATGGCTAGGGATCACAGTGAAGTGCAAAGGTGATAAGGAGGATTGAAGGCATTGATTGCTTCAATCAGAGGTTGTAGAGAGGTAGATATATGTGTGGTGAAGTCTCACATTAAATGGGAAGGTTTGGTGAAGAATCCTTAATGGTGGAAACAAATATTCTGATGGATATGCTCTGTGTGATTTGAAACCCCTAATTTTAGCCTTGTTTCTAGGAAGTCACTATACAGACAGTTTGGGGGGACAAGAACTAGAAATTATTTTAGGTCTTTGTAAAGGGTGTCAGGATCAAAGGTCAATTTACCATCCTTTTAAGGGTTATTTCAAGTTATTTGAGAAAAAGATCCTAATTAGGCCTAATTGCTTGTAGCCATGTTTTGGGTGAATTTGGTATGTTTCTTGGAGCTCATTTAGGGTTATAGTGCAAAGTGTGTTTGGGGGTATTGGAATGAATCCCATTAACATCCTATAATCCTACCTCTCCATATAGAAGTGTTCTTGATCATTTTAGATCAATTAATGTAGATGGGGCAAGAAGAGCTCCAATGTGCTAGGTGAAGTATGTTTTGGTTTCTTTGTTGATGTATGCAAGTTGAAAGGAGAAGGATCTTGTAGAAAGATTCCTTGGAAGGTTAGGGTCAGTCAAGAACCCTAATAGGTCAATAAGTGACCAATAGGATCTACCCTAGAGGAAGGTAGGGTATACAGAAAGACTTGTAGTTACATCAGATTGGTATTAGAGCCAGTTAAAGACTTGGGAAGATAGTGTATGGCTGCAACTACTGGTGAATCAGAGGGAGAGTCAAGAATGGTGACTAATGAAGATCTAGCTAAAGAGGTGGATGAGAAAAAGGAGAAGAAAATACTCCTTGAAGAAGCCTTAGAAGGAATGAGGATAAGGCTAGAAGAAGTTGCTAATGTAGCAACTAGGAAGAAAGAAGTTGAAAGCGGGGATAGGGGTAAAAAGATTGATGAGGAGGACATTATCCCTAAACCAGACCCACCATTGAATGAAGAGCCATTCTTTAAGGCCATTAAAGCACTAGGTGGTAAATAATTGGAAGGGATACCCCTGTTTAGTGGGAAGATGGACATTGAGGTAGTGATGGATTGGGTTGAAGGAATGGAGAACCATTTCGAGTGTGAAGGGGTGACAAAGGCACATAAGATAAAGGTAGCCAAATCAAGACTTAGAGGGTCAACACTAACATGGTGGAAATACCTTCAAGGTGAGTGGGTTAGACTGGGTAAGCAACCCATAGCCAATTGGAATGCAATGGTGACCAAGCTGAAGTAGAATTATTTGCCAGAGGACTATGAGATTTAACTTCATAGGAAAAGATAAAATTTGAAGCAAAAAGACCTGGATGTGGCCTCTTAGACAAAGGAATTCCAGATATTGTGTCTTAGGTCCAGGCAACAAGAAGAAGAGCCAATTAACGTAGCAAGGTACATGGGTGGATTGAAACGGAACATCCAAGAAGAGATTAATTTGTGGACACCAACCACAATTCAGAAAGGTGGAGGAAAAGAATAGGAAGAAAGGTGACTCTAACTTCAATAAATGAGGCAAAAGAAGATACAAACGCGGTCAAAGAGGAGGCTATCAAGGCAGAGGCAATGAGCAAAGGACACAAAATGAGACCAAACTGACAGATTATAATACTGAAAGCACTCCAAGAGGGGGCTATAAAAGAGGTAGGGGTAATCAAGGAGGTCCTAGCAGAGGAAGATGAGGTAGAAGTAACTCATACTTTGCATGTATGAAGTGTTACAACTATGGTTAATTAGGTCATCCAACATATAGATTCCCTGAGAAGCCTATTACTTCAAATCATGATAAGAGAGCGACCTATGCTCATGAGGACACTTGAAGTGTCAAAGCACCTAAGATTGACCATATGGATTCAAAGATAGGTGAAAACCTAATGTTTAGGAGGGTGTTGATAATACAACTAGTTAAGGTTGAACCCAATCATATGAGGGATTTGTTTAGGATAAGATGCAAGATGTTTGGCAAAGTTTTTAAGGTGATAGTGGACTCTGGTTTCATAGACAATATCATCTTAGAGGAAGCAATAAAAAAACTCATGTTGAGAAAAGTACCCCATGTAAATCCCTATAAGGTGACTTGGTTAAACAAAGGCCAATATTTATTGGTGAATGAGAAAACATGGGTTGAATTCTCTATAGCAGGGTATATGGAAAAACTATTGTGTGACATCCTACCAATGGATTCTTGTCATTTGTTGCTAGGAAGACCTTGGAAATTTGACAATGGGGCAATGTATGATGGGAAGGAGAATCCCATCACATTGAAGAAGGGTGGAAGAACTTTCAAGATTTAGTCTTTGTTAGAAGAGGAGGGGCCACAGTCCAAGACTCCTAACATCATGTTGTATAGTGGAAAGAAGTTTGTGAAAGATATTGAGGATGAAGATAATGAAGGATATGCTATTTTTATTAAGCCTAAGGAAAAAGAGAAGCATGTCAATGAGCCATTACCATCAGAAATACAAGCATTCCTAGAGAAGTACAAAGATATAGTGAGTGATGGAACTCCTGCAACCTTACCTCCTAGAAGGGAGATAAATTATTAGATAGACTTTGTCCCTAGTGAATCTTTGCCTTATAAGGAAGATTATAATATGTATCATCTTAAAATGCAAGAACTTCCATTTGGATGAGTTTAGAACCCTCGTTTAGTATGTTTGCATAATAGATTTGCATTTTTACATGTTTAGGTGAAATTAGGGTTAGGATCTTATGGATCCTCCTAGATTTTTCCTCTCCATGGCTCTTCTTTCTAGGTAGGAATTATGTATTGGTCCTCCTAGCCTCATCTTACTCTCTCTCCAGGCCTTTTAGGCCTTCTTAACATTCTGACTCATTCCCCCACCTTCCTAGGTCCCCGATTGACTTTGGAGCCTTTCTGTCACATCCTGCTGACCTGCCTGAAAACTTAGGATAGGGCCAAGGTTGACCCTTTCCTAGGACATGGCCAAGGTTGACCCTATCCCTTGATAGGTGTTGGTTCCCATTTCTAGATTTGGAGCTTATCGAGGTCCAAAACTTGAAATAGGTCCCTGGGTTCGGGTGTGGAAGTGTTTTCTTCGATATTCGAGTTATTATGTTCCCTCCTTGGTTGGTGATTGTGATTGGACCATGATTCAAGGTGAGATTTGGCTTTTGATCCATTGCATTTCCATAGGATACCTATATTGAAATCTCTATATAAGAACTCTCTTTTGCCCTCATTTGATCATGAGAGAAGATGGGAATAGATGACATGAGAGGACACGATATGATGGCATGATGAAATAAGGAGGCAAGCAAGTAAGAGGATGATATAGAAGGACAAGCTAGGAGGACATATCATCATCTTCAATCAGAATTCTTCAAAGACATGTTATTGTAGATCTTCATTGAAGCAAGAAGGCTTTCTCTTTAGATCTACCATCTTCAACATTCAAGCATTCAAAGGACATTATCATGGGGTAGCAATTATGGATTGTGAGTTGATAGGAATACTATAGCCTTGGGGGCTTGGTATGCTTTCTTTATCATATTGAAATCTATGCATTTCTTTCTCATTTCCATGTTATATTAGGATTGTTAATCTAGAAAATTAGATCTTGATATTGCATGTTCAAAAGACTCTTTCCAAAGAGCAACTCACACACAATATACATTCTATATATTCGGCTATTCGTAGAGGTGGAAACCACCAAAATGGGGGTTTGACTAAGGAAAAACTCTATATAGCCACCCCAAAACCCCTTTTTAGATATTTGCAAGTGCAGGATAGAGGATCTGAGGCCAGATCTGGATACCCTTTTTGGATCTCTTTCGAACTGTGAAAATAGGGACACTTTCGGATTTGTGCAGACAGTGTTGGAAAAAGTGGTATAGGGTCAACCTTTTTCATAAGACAACATCAGAACAAAAAAATATTTCTAGGTTTTGTTCGTCTCTATGTTCAGATTCGGTATCAACTGTCAACATCTCTAGAAACAGTCTACAGAACTCAAAGAATGAGTTTTTCCAGATCTGCTATGTCATGAGGTAGGCATCTTGTCATATCATTTTTTTTACATGCTCTCTTCCATCTTTTTCATCAATATAATAAATGTAATATCCTGAATTTGGACATAGGATTTCCTTTCATTATACAAATCTTATTTAGGAGATCTAGGGCATCAAAGCCTCTAAATTTAGATCTTACATTTTGGTGAACCCGCGATAGACAACTCTTTATTTTTGGTGTTAGATTTACATTTCATATTGGATCTTGCATGAACATAGAAATAGATTTCTTTTTTTCTTGCATTTATATTTTACAAAAATATATAAAAATTATAAAATTACCTTTAAAAAAATACAAAAACATTTACATTTTTCATGTTTGTAGTACTTCCTTGTGTTCAACATGTATGATTTTTGTTTTGAATACTTTGATGAGGATTTTTTGGTACAAAATGATAGATCCCTTAATGAGGTACATGGAAGTGAGAATGCAAATGGTTTGAATGAGATCCCCGTGGATCCTATTCCTATTTCATCTTGCTCCACAACTTCTTCAATGTACCTTTACCATAGGGTATATGCATGGTTACCTTCATATTTCTCTCTTTGCAACATTGAGACACCTAAGACACTCTTTCCTAAACCTTTGATGATAGTAAAAGGGTGTCCTCCGATGATTATTAAGGGTGAACCTAGAGACCCTTTGGATTTATTTGATAACACAGATTCTGTTTCACATGCTTACCGCACACAGAATAATCCTCAACCTACTGTCCCAACAACTTTACCTCCTTCTCAACCCGTGCTTCCTCCAGCACCTAGGTTACCTTCTTCCTTTAAGGAATGTGACTTAGTGGAATAGTTACGCGCTACTCTGGCTAAGATCTCTTTATGGGAATTACTTCAAACTTCTCCTACATATCATGAGGCATTGCAAAGAGATTTATCTACTCTTCCTACTCTGCCTCCTAACCAGGAGAATATTAATTCATTTCTGGAGTGCATGCATACTATGCCTTCTGTACCTCCTATTGTGTTTTCTGATGATGATTTACCTACTGTTGAGGTGCAGAATCAATATGATGCTCTTATGGTTGTTCTCTCTATTAATCAGAGTATCATTTGTAGAACATTGATTGATAATGGATCTAGGCTTAATGTTTGTAGCATGGATATGCTTAAGGCAATTAAAGCCTATCTTACAACTATTCAACCGGATAACATCCCTATTCATGGATTTGACAATATTGCAAAGAAAACCTTGTATTACCTATTAAAGTTGGTCTTGTGCTTCTTTACACTCCTATCCATGTTATGCTTGGACCACTCAATTATAACCTTCTATTAGGAAGACCTTGGTTACATACTATGCATGCAGTTCCTTCTACTCTTCATCACAAGGTTAAGTTCATTTATAACAATCTAATGTACACACTATATGCGGATGATGCACCAAACCCTTGCCTAAATGTAGAATATGCTAAGGTTTCTGAACCTATTCAACCAATAAAACAACCTAAGCAACCCGCTAAGGTTAAACAAGATGAGATTCCATCCTCTTCCTTAACAAAAGATGATTGGGGAACATTGGATTTCAATCCTACTTTTATAGGAGAATATAAGGTATCAGATTTGGAGTTTATGAAAGAACAAACTAATTTTGAAAAACAAGTCTTTATTCCTTCTCCACTTTCTGAGGAGTTAAAAAGTAACTTTGTTATTGCTTCTCATAATGAAACAATTGAGACAATAAAACCAGATTGTCATGACATTGTGACGTATGCCGCTCCTTTAACTCAATCTGATATGGCTGACAGGTATGGTTCTAGTTATCATTTACTCAAGAAATTAGGGTTTAGTGGGAAAGGTTGTGGTAAGTATGAACAAGGTATACAAGTACCCCTGGATAATGACAGTTGTGATTATACCTATGGATTAGGATTCAATCCTTATAGGAAACCCTTAGTTTTTCCTCTTAATGTTAATCATATTTGTGGTGGACATTTGAAATTGGTTAATCCGTTTCTCCTAGACATGGATCAAAAACCTAGGCTGGATATCTTTCCTGAGGAGGAAGCCCTCGCTGATTTTTTAGGGGCTTATCAAGATCTACCTGCATTTCATCATAAACGAAGGAAATTGTATTGCCTCAATAATGAAGCCTATTTTTGAGAACATAATGAATCAGATATTTCCCCTCTACCAATAGATTCTCCCATACAAAGAAATCTATTAATAACTGAGACTATTGATGTTCAAGTGGATGAGAATGATGTTGAAAAAACAATCAAAATTGG
>MU224149.1:129410-146888 GCA_018584345.1 Thuja plicata
TGACCTGGTTAAGGGTCTGACCCTGTTAGGAGTCTTTTACAAATAACCCTGTTAGGGGTGAGGACTCACTGTCCAAAAGCTCACTGCTTCAATGGTGAAGGCTACAACCTTCTGTACAATAGATATGTGCTATATCTAATGATGAAATATAGAGTAGAACTACTATCTTGATCATTTCCAATGTATTATAATCTTCTACTACTTCTTCACATAGACTCTTGATGAATGAACCACAACTGGTATTCTGACCTATACATTTTCTATCTCTTTTCATATCATTCACACTTAGCGTATCATAAATGACTTGCTATAAGTATCTTCCTCAAAGTATGAGATCATGGGACCTGTAAGACAACTCTTCATAACATCCTTTTCAACTTCACTAAGCACACAAGCATAATTACAACCGCGCTAATATAAACTAAATAGATGTGACATTTCACTAAGTCGGCTTCACCAAATCAACTTTAACATTGCAATCTTCTTGAAACATGTTAGGCACCTTTAGATAACTATCATCAACTCATAACTAATCATGAATATACACACGCATATCCTGAAGATAGGCACAACTCAAGAAACACGTTAAATACATTGGCTTTGAACAGATACTCTTCCAGAACTGTAACTGCCAATAACAAAATTACACAACTTGACTGAAACATCATATCTGAATCTGTGTGTATGAACATAAAATACTAAACATGTCTACAACATTTATCTAACTACACAAGGCTTGATAACATCATTCTGATAAGTACATACAGAATCACTACTATGTATTATATGTTGTCTTCAATGACAAACATACAATCAATCAACTGTACAGAAACAAATCTCCAACAATCTCCCCCTTTGACATTGATGGCAACATAGGATATTAAAAGCATCCTTTGTTCATGGTGTCCTCTTTTTCTTTTACAATCTTCTCAATATCCTCATCAAATATTTCTCTACACTGTTGTAGTTCCTCTGACTGTGTTTGTGTTCCATATATATACTCCCCCAGAGTATATGTTCCCCCTTAGTACATACTCCCCCTTTGAAATCAATGGTAAAGGGCACCATAAACTATTAGGCACAAGTACTACTCCAGAAGTAGAGTAGTCAACCATTTATCAGACACAAAGGACTGATGTTCTTCGTGTATTCTTTTATTAGACTTAGGAGAGGGAATTGATCCCAACTTCTCTTTGAGATACTCAAAAGTATCTTTTGATAAAGGTTTTGTGAAAATATCTACCAACTATTCTTTGGTGCTCACATAGTCCAATTTCACTTCTTTGTCTGCTACCTTTTCTCTTAGAAAATGGTACTTGATCTCTATGTGTTTTGTCTTTGCATGCATCACAGGGTTCTTAGACATGTTAATAGTGCTAGTGTTATCATAGTGAATAAAAATAGGATAATCAACCTGAATTCCAAAGTCTTTAACCATCTGCTTGATCCAAACCATGGTTGAACAATTCAGTACTGCTGCAACGTATTCAGCTTCTGTTGTCGACTGAGAAATACAATTTTGCTTCTTGCTTATCCAAGAAACCAACCTATCTCCAAGAAATACTTCTCCTCCTAAAGTACTCTTCCTATCATCAATACAACCTGCCCAATATGCATATGTATACACATGAAGTTGTACATTCTTTGATTTAGGATACCATAAACCATAGTCTATAGTTCCCTTTAGATATCTGAATATCCTCTTGATTGCCATTAGGTGATTCTACTTTGGTTTAGCTACAAATATTCCAACAATGCCAACTGCATTAGATATGTCAGGTCTAGATTGAGTTAGATAAATGATTTTTCCAATAATAGATTTGTACAATTTTTTATCAGCTGCTGTGGAATCATCATCTTTTGAAATCTTTCTTCTTGTTATCATAGGAGTGCATACTGGCTTACAGTCTTCCATCTTAAAGGTCTTCAATATTTCCTTCACATATTTTGGCTGATTAATAAATATACCTTTATTTGTCTGCTTTACATTTAGTCCCAAAAAGTATTTTATAGGACCAATCATTTTCATTTCAAATTTATTCTACATTTCTTTAGAAAATTCTATACTGAGCTTGTCATTACCTCCAAACATAATGTCATCAACAAACATGGCAACTAGTAGTAATCCATCAGGTGTCTCTCTTGTGAATAGGTTACAATCTGTTGAACCTTTCTTGAATCCTATCTTGGTAAGATAACCATCAAGTCTCTCATACAAAGCTCTTGGGGCCTATTTAAGACCATAGAGTGCTTTCTTCAATCTGCATACCATGTCAGGATTATTTGAAAGATTAAATCCTTCAGGCTATTCTATGTAGACTTCTTCCTTCAAGTCACCATTCAGAAAAGATGACTTCACATCCATTTCATAAACTTTAAAGTCTTTGAATGTTGCATAGGCCAAGAATAATTTAATGGCTTCCAGTCTGCTCACAAGGGAAAATGTATCACTGTAGTCGATTCCTTCTCTCTGCGCATATCCTTTATGTACCAATCTTGCTTTGTTTCTTACTATTGTACCATCTTCATTCATCTTGTTTCTGAATACCCACTTTGTTCCAATCACATTTTTTTCACTGGGTCTAGGGACCAATTCCCATGTGTCATTTTTAATTATCTGATCTAATTCTTCTCTCATTGCATTCTTCCAATTAGAATTATTACAAGCATCTTCAACACTTAAGGGTTCAATCTGTGAAAGTAAACATACCTCTTCATCCATTGATAGAATTTTTGCTTTTGATATGGTCAAAACACTACTACTCTAATCTCCAATGATATCATCTTTAGAGTGGTATCTAGATGTGAATTTAGGAACCTTAGCTGTTACTTCTTCATCTATAATCTGTGATTCTTCTCTACTTGATTCAGGGTCATTGCATGAGCCATCAATGCTATCAAACATTTTTTCAATAATAGCATCTTTGCTGCTAGGCCTGGGTTCATCTTCAATTATAGGTGCATATTCATAGTACCTCTTTTGAACCATAAAATTCTCATCAATTTTTACATGAGTACTTTCAATTATCTTTTTCAATCTCAAATTAAAACATTTGTATGCTTTTCTTTTTGTAGAGTAACCAAGGAAATACCTTCATCACTTCTAGCATCAAACTTACCAACACCATCATCTCTCTTGATGTAGCATTTGCTGCCAAAAATTCTAAAATAATTTACTGTACGTACATTACCAAAATAAAGTTCATAGGGTGTCTTATCTGCGCCTGGCCTCAATTGAGTTCTGTTGATAGTATAGACTATTGTATTCACTGCATCTCTCCAATATGTGTGTGCAACTTTTCCTTCAATCATCATAGTGCACACTGTATCAAGTATAATCTTGTTCCTCCTATTTGCAACCCCATTCTATTGAGGGGTTCAAGGAGCACTCAACTATCTTTTTATTCCATATTCTTCATAGTAATCATAAAACTGATCAGAGGTGAACTCTCCTCCTCTATCTGATCTCAGACATTTCAGTTTTAATCCAGATTCATTCTCAACCTTAGCTTTGAATATTTTGAACTTCTCAAAGGCTTCAAACTTCTCTTTTAAGAACGTAACTCACATCATCCTTTAAAAATCATCAACAAACAAAATGAAATACCTTTCTCTGTAGTATGATCTTGTTTGGGTAGGACCACATAAATCTATATGCACTAGGTCCAATTTGTTTTTAGCTGAGTTTTGCTTGCTTTTGAAAAAACTCCTTACATGCTTTCCCATAACACATTCCCTACACATTGTGTCAACTGGTCTTGCAATACTTGGAAGGTCTCTGACTGTCTTGTCATTACTTATCTTTACTATGTTATTAAAATTGATATGACAGAGTCTCTTGTGCCATAACCAACTATCATCCACTTTTACAACAAAACAACTTACATCTAAATTGAGCTGAAAAATATTACCTTTTGTTTTGGAGCTTGATGCAATCATGTCTCCATCCTTTCTTTTAATGATGCACTTGTTATCTTTGAACTCCAAATGATAACCTTTGTCAAGTAGTTGTCCAACACTTAGCAAGTTATGATGTAATTCATCAGCATATAGAACATCATCTGTCTTGTTCTTTCCATCCAAAGTTATAGAACCTCTACCTATGATAGGTATAGGAGTGTTATCTCCAAATATAACCATACCACCTTTGTATTTGTCTAAATGAATAAATATATCTTTTTCACCTATCATATGGTGAGAGCATCCACTGTCGATGATCCAATCAGTTCTGATGTCTACTTTGGAAATTAGGGCTAACTCTTATTTTTCCTTTTCATCTGTGATGTCCATTTCCTTGAGCAACTTTTCCATGTCTCTAAGGGAAACAAATCCAATTTCATCTTCTCCTGAATCTTCATCAGTTACACCTTCTTCAACATGGTAACATTCCTTCTTATATTTAGGTTTGTAATCAGATCTGAACTTTTTGACTCTTATGGGACACTTAGATGCAAAGTGATCAATCTTGTTGCATGAAAAACATTTGAATGGAAGTTGTCCTTCATATTTTCTTTTTCCTTTATTTTCTCTTTTAGCAATCATAGCAATGATATATTCTAGTTCTTCATCAAATTCATCTTTTTCATTATGGCTTGAGATATGTAAGGATTTCTTACCATGGACTGAGGCTTTGAAAGTTGTTTCACTTTTAGGTTCAGTCTTCAATATTGATATTTCAAATACAGAGATTTTATTGATCAAAGTCTCTCCCTTGAAGTCTTGTGAGAATTGCATGGGTTCCTCTGGAATACTTATCTTGTTTTCATAGTCTGATGTTAACGTAGTTAACAGCTTGTTCATTATATCTTCTTCTGATATTTCTCCACCATTGTTTCTGATTCCAGAGACTGCTTCATTTATCCTTTGATTGTAAGCTCTAATGTTCTCTTCAGCTAACATCTCAAGACTATTGTATATCTTTTTCCATGTCTTTCTGCACGCATTCTTTGCTTGAATATCTCCTTCAAACATATCTTCTAAATACTTCCATATGGTGTATGCTTTATCAATTTTCTTGATCTCAAAAAATTCACTATCAGATAGGGCACTGATTAGGGCTTCTTTAGCGATTGCATTATTGGTAAATGTATCCTTTTGTCTACTAGTAGCATCATCCTTTGCAAGGTCTTTCAGAGATGGAAAAACAACTTCTTGTGTAGCTATCTCAAAGATCTCAAAGCCAACACACTGTAGATGTGTTATCATTTTGTTTTTCCAATCTAGATAATTTTCTCCATCGAACTTAGGGCTCTCTTTTCTGAAGTAAGACATTTGATCTATCTTAAGCTATTAGGATTCTTCTCCAAGGCACTTGGCTCTGATACCAATTGTTAGAATAGTCCCAAAGGATAACTAAGAGAGAGAGGGGGGGTGAATCAATTATCAGTAACTTTAATTCTTTTCTTTCTTTAAGTTCAGAATACAATAAAGTAAATGCACATTCAAATAACATAGTACACAACACATAATTTTATTACGGGGAAACCAAATGGTAAAAACCCCGGTGGGAATTAGCACCCATAATGAACTATACTTGTTTATAGTAATTCCTGTTAGAAGATCTTGCAACCCTATTAATAGTTGTTCTTTACAAAGAAATAAGTATAGTGACCTGGTTAAGGGTTTGACCCTGTTAGGAGTCTTTTACAAATAACCCTTTTAGGGGTGAGGACTCACTGTCCAAAAGCTCACTGCTTCAATGGTGAAGGCTACAACCTTCTGTAGAACAGATATGCACTATATCTGATGATCAGTTCCAATGTATTATAATGTTCTACTGCTTCTTCACATAGACTCTTGATGAATGAACCACAACTGGTATTCTACTCTGGACATTTTCTATCTCTTTTCGTATCATTCACACTTAGTGTATCATAAATGACTTGCTATAAGTATCTTACTCAAAGTATGAGACCATGGGACCTGTAAGACAACTCTTCATAACATCCTTGTCAGATTCACTAAGCAAACAAGAATAATTACAACCGTGCAAATATAAACTAAATAGACGCGACACTTCACTAAGTCGGCTTCACCAAATCAACTCTAACTTTGCAATATTCTTGAAACATGTTAGGCACCTTTAGATAACTATCATCAAATCATAGATAATGATGAATATACACACACATATCCTGAAGATAGGTGCAACTCAAGAAACACGTTAAATACATCACCTCCGAATAGATACTCTTCTAGAACTATAACTGCCAATAAAACAATTACACAACTTGACTGAAACATCATATCTAGATCCGCGTGTATGAACATAACATACTAAACATGTCTACAACATGTATCTAACCATGCAAGGCTTGATAACATCATTCTAATAAGTACATACAGAATCACTACTGTGTATTATATGTTGTCATCAATGACAAACATACAATCAATCAACTATACAAAAACAAATCTCCAACATTAAGCCAATAAGGTAGGCTAGTAGCCTTCTATAGTGAGAAATTAAATGAAGCTAGGAATAAATACTCTTCTTATGACTTGGAACTATATGCCTTGATTCAGTTACTTAGGAAGTGGAGGCATTATCTATTACCCAAGGAATTTGTTGTGTTTACTGACAACCAAGCCCTTAGTTATATCAATATTCAGGAGAAACTAAGTAATAGACATCTAAAATGGATGGAATACTTGCAAGCATTCATATTTACAATTAAGCACAAGAAAATGCAATTAAACAAGGTTGCATATGCACTAAGTAGTAGATTGTTGACAGTCCAAGAGGCTCAGTTGAATAGCATTGGAATCGATAGTTTTAGAGATCTCTACAAGGTAGATGAAGACTTTGGTGAAGCCTACAAGGTGTGAACTGAATTTCAGAATCATTTCCATAGCAATTTTTCTGATTTTACTTTAAAAAATGGATTGTTATTTAAGGGTAATTGGCTGTTTGTGCCAAGAGGTTCCATGAGAGAGAATCTCATACAAGAGAAACACAATGGGTACATTTGAGTGGTCGCTTTAGTATGAACAAAACCTTGAAGCTTGTGCAAAGGTTTTACCATTGGCCAAAGTTGATAAGAGATGTTACTAGGTATGTTGAGCAGTGTGTAATATGCATGAAATCCAAAGGAGGAATAAGAAATGCAGGTTTGTAACAACCTTTAACAGTTCCTAATAGGCCATGGGAGTGTGTGAGAATGGAATTCATAGTAGGTCTACCCAAAACAAAGCAAGGATATGACAACATTTATGTAGTGGTTGATAGATTTAGCAAAATGGAATATTTCATTCATTGCAAGAATTCCCAATTTTCAATTTTCTCTTCTTGTGGGTTTTAAAATGCAATTACATAAGTGACCACCCACAAGCAATATGAGCTAATTTTGTCTCTTTTCTTAAGGATAATTTTTAAAGTTGAGTTTTATTTCTAATATGTTTTTGAAATAAGAATAAAGGGCCAACTACAAAATAATTGATCTTGGTCCCTCTAGGTTTTAATGGTTTAAATATGTGTTCTTAACAACATTCTTACTACTACCAAATTGAAGGAAAATTTTGGGTAACTATATATATTTAGTTTTATTTTTGAGTCATTTTCACATCTTAAACACTTTATGATTTTGACATCTTAAATTTTGGCATTTTGGACGTTCCTCTTGACGAGTATGAATCTCTTATTGAAATGATGTCTCTTTTATGGACAATTTACTCTTAACATTTTGCTTCTTGTTCTAAATCAACCTAGAGAAACTATTAGTGACCTTTTGGTACTCATTGCAAAGACCTATATTCTTAAATTGTATGTCTATATTTTGTATATAGAAAATTGATGATAGTTTATCAACTTCAAATAATTGTATTTGTGTTCATTTATCTTAAAATTTTCATCTTTACCTATTGTGACATCTTGTGATATCTATAGGATTAACTAAATTTGAGTGCCAAAGAATATGATAAAAGGACATAATTTTCTAGAGCTCTACTTCAATTTTGAATTTATTGAACTTATACTCTAAAATTTTAGATCAATTTTTTTGTATGTACTCTAAAATGCAAAACTATCAACATCACATACATTAGATTGTTGATATCTCTTCTATACAAAAAAAAATGTCAAAAATAACGTTGAAATCTTGATATGTTAGTTTCATGCTAAAATTTGTAACTTGCAAATTCAAATCTAAATGGTATACTTTGGATATTGTCTTGATTTTTTAGACTTCCCCGATGCATCTACATGGTTAAAAAATATGAAAAGAGAATATAATATTTTTGTAACCTAGTTTCAATTTTAATTCATATGCTATAGTTTTTTAATCTTATTGACTAAATTTAAATATGATTTTTTTTTGTTAAAGGAAAACAAGTTTTGAAGGGGCCTAAAACCCTAATAGCCAAAAGAGTTTAGAAAATAAGGCAAAAAAGAACTAGTGAAAAGTCCATAGGAAAACAACATATCAAAAATAGGAAAAGAGTCCCAAAATAAAGCCAATGACAAATAATAGGAAAATGCCTCCAATGAAGTATCATCATAAAAATTGGGTAAACATCCTAGAAACCTTACAAAATTTTAAACAAATAATCACTCTTTATAATTATGTCTTCATTAATTCTCCACACCTTGTTAACCATAGTATCCATTGGAGTACCCCCTTTGTCTTTTCTTCTAAGTCTTGTCGCAGGACCAGGTAGAGAATCTGAGACAACACCAATATCTACACCTTGTTTCTTTGGCTTGTAGCTCCCAACAGGAAAAACAACAACACCTTTGGACAATGACTATAGAATATCTACTTGATCATTAAGGCTCCTTAGACCATTAAATGTTTTTTTCTGAAGCCATTCAACTAACTGCAATAACCACTTTCAATTTATCATAAATCTTAACATTATCATCCTCCATGGCCTTCGTTATTTCCTCATGGTTATTTTTAAGATCTTCAACCCCCTTTGACAAATTCTAGGTCATAACAAGAATCTTATTAACCTTTTCATTGTTAGGGGTCGAAAGCCCTTTTTCCTTTATTGCATTCAGATCTGACACAATCCACACTAGGAGATAGTAATGACCATTTGTAGTTTCTTTGAAATTTCCTCATATATTTGCACTGTCATACATAAAGAACCCTTACTCAAAAGGACTATCCTTTCTCAAAGCCCGATCAGCACACATAGGTCTTGATTATCATCATTCAGGGGCAGTGGGGCCACGGGAGAACCTTAATCATGCACAACATCTCATTGACATTTCTTAGCTTAGGAAGAAGTTAACTAACCC
This sequence comes from Thuja plicata, assembly GCA_018584345.1. Taxonomy (NCBI): domain Eukaryota; kingdom Viridiplantae; phylum Streptophyta; class Pinopsida; order Cupressales; family Cupressaceae; genus Thuja; species Thuja plicata. Next base: position 138,652 of record MU224149.1, read on the forward strand.
TTTCATTTTCCTTTGCTAGTGGCAAAAGAACCCCAAGCTTTTTCCTCACATTTAATATCAACACTAGAGCTGAAATATTCAGGGACATACTCAATAGAGGGGGAATAATTAAAATCATTATCACCTAAAATCACAAATTTCAAGTGGATCTTAGCTTTCCCTTTTGGATTTGTTCTCTTAGCCAATTGAGCCCCACCCTCATCCTCCAAGGAATTTTCCTCTAGACCCACCAAATATTCCTTTAGAAAGTGATTGACATGTGCCTGCTCAGTGGACCCTAGTAGTGATTTCATAGGGAAAGGAGTGGTCAGGATGTCTATGTCTAGTGCTAAAGGGAAATCCAAGATTTCAGGGCCCCCATCTATAAATATAAGCAAGAGAAACATCAAATGGAAGAATGTCCCCCATACTTATTTGGGTGTGCTAATGGAGAATCATGGTATTAATGATTTCACACCCACAGATAGTGGTGGGATTACTCATAAGGAGATGGGTTCTTTGGTTCCTGAGAATACGACTTCAAACCCCATTTGAGGAGTTTATAGGAAAACCAATTTTCTCTATTTAGTTATATTATCTAGGAGATAAACACTCTCAAAGAGAAGGTCAATCCTTTTATTGGGAATCTTGACATTATTCTAGCCAATACACAAACCATTTCTAATAGGGTAAAGGATTTGAAGGAGGACCATGAAGAGCACATAAATGCACTAGAAAATAATTTCCACAATCTTTAGGGAAGTCTGAATGTGGTGGTAGCCATGATAAAATATATCATGGATAACACAAGTGATGGTCTCCATAGACTTAGTGATCAGGTTGAGGGTCTCTATGCCATATCTAAAGAAAAACCTCTTCTTGTGGAATGAATATGGTTAAGAGAGAGAATTCAGTGGATACAGGTAATCATAAGAGGTGAAGGACTCCTACATAGAACATGGATGCTGGTGTTGATGAGATGACCCTCTGGTCCAACAAGGAGAATCCACAACAAAGATAAGGGGTAAAACCCTTTTGAAAACACAATTAGGAAAGTGTATGTAATCTTTTATGTTTTTTATTTGTCTCTGATCTAGTGGCTCTGCAACTTCTCGCCCACCTTCCTGCCTAGCTCAAAATTCAAACTGTAGGTTCCCATGCCCGCCTCCTCAGGGGGAGATGCTTCCCCCCTAGTAGACCCACCTGCGGAACCCCAGATCATGGTCACTGTGATTGGGTCAATGGGGGAATCTCAAAAAGCATCTTTATCTGTTGATCCCCTGCTTTCCCTAAACCTAACTAGAAAGGAGCCCTTGTTGGTGATGCCCAACAACCCTTGCAGGCTCTTTTGGTGGATTTTGTTCAGACTGAGAAAGGAGCAGAACTGTCGCTCCTTGACTTCATGGTAAATCACATGATGGCTGACTTTCAAATGGCTCTGGTGGGTCGATTCTTCAATTTCTGACCTAGCATTGAAATGGTTAGAAAATGGGTTTCTAACCAGTGGAAGATCAAAGGGTCGGCCCTAGTTTTGGCTATGTCAGGAGGGATCTTCTTGTTTAAGTCTACCACTCTTGAGGACATGACCAGTGTGCTATTTGGTTCATGGGTCTACGGAAAGCACTTCTTAGCCCTTGCAAAATGGAAACCCAGATTCAACCTGGCGACGAACCTAACTAGATCAGCTCCAGTTTGGGTCTGCCTCCCAGGCCTCCTGCTCGAGTATTGGGATGAGCAAGTCTTCCATTGGATTGGTGATTCCTTTGGTTCATTCATCATAGTGGATCAGGTGACCAGGTCTAAATCCAGGTTTGTGTTTGCTAGATTCTGTGTGAATGTCACTATGAATAAAATCCTACCCAACTTTGTTATTTTGAAATCTAAACTGGGTAGATGGACCCAAGCATTGGTGTATGAAAATGCTACCCTTTTTTTCCATAAATGCAAAAGCAGAGGCCACTCTAGTGATACTTGCAAGGCCACCAAGTTGGAAGGAAAATGAGAGAACAAGGAAAAAGGAATAGCAGATGCCCCTCTCTCCATTGAGAATGAGGAATCTTTGGTGTCAAGGCCACCCTCGATGGCCAATGATATAGATTCTAATGTGCATGCACCTGAGCAAGGTGAGATAGTCTCCCCCTAGGAGCTAGGTGTGGGATGCTCTGGGTCTCCTCCAGACCCAATCTTGAGAGACCGGGTGCTCCAACCCTTGATGGAGCTAGTTTTGAAACCTACTCTAACCTTGACGCCCCCCCCTGGGGAGAGAGAGCTTAACTCTACTAGGGAGGAATAGCCTGACATTGTGGTAGCCCTCGAGTTGCATGACCCAATTTGAAAGGCTAAGCACACCCCAAAGGTGGTAAAGAAAAGTACCCTCATCTCCATAGATGGTTCAGAGGATGAGGAGGGGGAATGGAAAACACAGAAAAAGAAAACCAAAAATAAAAAGGCAAATGTGGGGGTGGATACACCCAAAGGAAGACCCTCATAATGGGTAAGGAGATCGAAAGGGTCTACAAGGGAGGTTGCGGCAGGAAGGCAACAAACCCTGGAATCTAGCTTCAAAAGTAAGAGTTGAATTGCCTCTCTTGGAATGTGAGGGGTTTGAATAGCTCCCTTAAATAAATGGCTGTCAAACATTACATTTTTGATCTCAAGCTGGAGGTTCTCCTCATACAGGAAGTGAAGATGTCTGCTAGTACTTTTTCTACCCTGGCACTGCACCTTTGGCCGGGGGCTGCTTTCCTTTATTCTAAAGCTGTGGGTGCGTCTGGTGGTATTGCCATGCTCTGAAACCCAAATAGAAAAACTGGTCAGCTGGTTACCTCTTCCCCTAACTTCATTGCAGTCACCTTTAGGAAGATTGGTATCAAATGGACCACCTTCAATATTTATGCTCCTAACACTCGGAATGGGAGAGCTTCTCTATGGATTGAGCTAGGCCACTAGCTTGATCAGGATGGCTCAATAAAAATTTTGTTGGCTAGTGATTTCAACACCCCCCTTTACCCCTCTGAAAAGTGTGGTGGCCTCATGGATTACTCAGATAGCATGGGGGAGCTGGCAGATTTTATTGCTTCCACAAGTCATCTTGATATTACTCTGAAGGGGAACCCCTTCACTTGGTCCAATAATAGGAAAGGTTCTCACCTCATCCAGGTGAGGCTTGATCGGGTCCTAGCCACATCCTCATGGAACCTCTTCCTGAACTCTACTTTGTTTTCCCTCCCTAGAACTACCTTAGATCACAACTCCCTCCTTCTCTGCTGGCTTGACTCCCCTAAGGTCAGCCCGACGCCCTTCAGATTCAAAATTATGTGGTGCTCTCACCCCTCCTTTAGGGACCAGGTGAAATTCTAGTGGAAGACTAATATTAGGGGTACTGCTATGTTTAGAATTGCACAAAAATTGGAAATTATCAGAAAAGAAGTTAAAGGGTGGAGCAAACACAACTTTGAAGACTTCCACAAGGAGAAAACTGATCTCTCTAAGACCCTCATTTCCCTCCAGGCCCATCTTGCATCTAGAATTTTCCCACCTCAGATCCAGGGGGAGGAGGAGAGGACTAGACACAAGAGGCAAGAAACCTTGAAAAAAGAAGAAATTTACTGGAAGCAGAGATCCAGAATTCAGTAGCTTGCTAAAGGGGATAGAAACATGACCTTCTTCCACAGGTCTGCCAGCATCCACAAAAAGAGAAATACCATCTCTTTCATTCTGGATGAGGGAGGGAATGAAGTCAAGGAAAAGGATAAAATTAACTAGGTTGCAGTAAATTACTTTAAGGACCTGTACTCGGAAGGGGGCCCTTACTGCCTAGACAACATCCAAAACCAGCTCCTAGATCACATCCAAAGTGCTATTACCCTTGGGGAAATGACATGCTCATGATGCAGGTTTCTAATGAAGAGGTTAAGAAGGCAGTTTTTGCTATGGAAGCTTAAAAAGCCCCTGGACTGGATGGATTTCCTCCAGCTTTCTTTTAGGAGTACTGGGAAATTATGGGAAATGATGTTACTAGAGCTGCCAGAGATTTATTTAGTACTGGGTGCCTTCTCAGATAGCATAATCAAACCTACATTGTGCTTGTCTCTAAGAATGACAACCCTACTTCTATGATAGATTTCAGATCCATTAGCCTCTGCAATACCTTCTACAAGATCCTTACCAAGATCCTGATTGGTAGAATCAAGCCTCTCCTTGACAAGATTATCTGCAATACTCATAAAGGTTTTGTGCCAGGTAGATAGATACTGGATGCGGCCATTGCTACACATGAAATTATCCAATCTATGGACAAAAGCAGAGCCCCAGGTATGGCCTTTAAACTGGGTATTTCCAAAGCTTATGACAAAGTTAACTGGTCTTTTCTACTCAAAATTCTTGCTAAAATGGGCTTCAATGAAAAGGTTATCCGAATTATAAAAGAGTGTAATCAAACTATTAGCTTTTCTGTCTTGACTAATGGCTCCCCTAGATGCCATTTTACTCTTGAGAATGGTCTTAGACAGTGAGACCCTCTCTCTCCATACCTCTTTATCATGGTGGCTGATGTGCTTAGCAGGACTATGGGTATGTTGTCCGCTACCAGAAGGATAAAAGGCATCAAACCTACTTCCACTCACCCTAAGGTGCTATTGGAATAGTTTATGGATGACACTTTCCTCTTTAGGTATTCTTCTGTTATTGAGGCCAGGAAATGGAAACAAACTATGGATTGTTATGCTTGGGCTTTGGGTCAATGTATTAACTATCAAAAAAGCTGGCTATTCTTCTTCAATACTCCAATGGACTTATAAAATAAGGTGCTTCAAATTTTGGGGTTCCTGGCAGCCTCGCTCCCTTCTACTTACCTTGGCCTTCCCCTCACGATCAAAGGGGTATCCCATGAATTCTGGAACTCTTTTCTGGAAAGAACCCAGAGGAAACTCGCATGCTGGAAAGGAAAGATATTAAGCAGTACTAGCAAACTTCAATTGGTTGCTTCCACCCTCTAGGGGATCCCTATCTACTTCCTATCCCTCTTCAAAATCAGAAGCAACATGGCCAAAAAATTGGAAAAAATTCAGAGAACCTTTCTGTGGGCAGGGTCTGAAGAGAAAAAGAGGATTTCACTTGTCAATTGGGACACTGTCTGCCTCCTGAAAAGATTGGGAGGTCTTGGCCTTAGAAAAATTGGTCTAATGAATAAGCCCTTACTAGAAAGGTGGCTTGGAAGCTCATTGACAAAAAAGAGGATTGGTGTAGAATAATGGAAATCAAATATCTCCAAGGCCACCCCTATGGAATGATGTTCCACAACAGTGACCTCCCTAGTGGATCCAAACTCTGCAAGTGTAAGCCCCTTCTGTCCAGAGGGGATTTTTGGCAAATTGGTAATGGTAGGTCCATCAAATTTTGGAATGACCATTGGATCATGAACCAACCTCATCTGGGTCATAGATTCAAACCACTTATGGACTACCTTAGACCTAGCCTAGGTTTTAGAGCTTCCAACTACACCAACAGAAGAGTTTGGGCTGATTTACCTAATCAATTAAGGGACAGACTAGACCTACAACACATGGCCAAGGATCTTATGGACAACCTAACTAGTATCAAAATTTATGAGGTTGATGACTCTATTATCTAGACCCCCACCCAGACTGGTGCTTTCACAGTTAGTTCTACTTACAACCTGCTTCTTAAGGAGGAGAGTAACCCAGGCGATTGGATGAAGGTGTGGATCCCCCATCTCACGCCTAAAATAAACTATTTTTGGTGGACCCTAATGCATGGTAATATCCTAACCCAAGATAATATTACTAAAAGAGGCCTCTCAATGGCAAATAGATGTGTCCTATGTGAGAAGGTGGAAGAGATAGTAAACCACCTCTTCATCCACTATGACTATGCTACCAGCATGTGGCAAGGAATTTCTGATAGATTGGGTATCTCGTGGGCCCTGGATGATGAGGTGCACCAATTTGTTAACTTGAGATCCCCCTCAAATCACCCACTGCTCCAACTCCTCTGGCGTATGCTTCCCCCGCACATATGCTAGTCCATACAGAAGGAAAGAAACAACAGGATCTTCAGGGAGAAAGGCATCCAACCTGAAACCTGTCTCCATATCAGAACTAAGCTCCTGAGTGAAAATATCAGGATGGTTAAATGGAAGCTCCCATCTAGTCCTCTTTCTTCCTGGGAAGCTAAGATTATTGAACGCTGGAACCTCCTGAGTGGGTTCTCTAGGTTCGACAATGCTAAAAAGACTGCCAGAAAATCTACCAAATGAATTGCCCCTCCTAGAGGCAGAATAAAATTAAACTTTGATGGGGCAGTTAATAATCTTAGGCATGGTGGGGGAGGAGTGCTAAGAGATCACCATGGCACTTGCCTGCTAGCTTATGCGGGACCAATCAATAACTATACTGTTACCCAGGCGTAAGGGACTGCCCTTCTTTGGGGGATTAAACTTGCAAAATAGGTGAACTTCAGACCGCTGGAAATCGAGGGGGATTCCAAAGTGATAATAGAGGTTTTCAAGAGTGGAGTTGGTGTGGGGTGGCGGGCTAGACCTATCATTATGGAGATCTCTGAGCTTCTTGAGAGCTTCCAACATATGACTATAGGCCATACCTACAAAGACGTAAACTCGGTTGCTGACTCATTGGTAGCAATTGGTCTAAAACAAACCAAACTAAATAGTTGGATGTTAATTGGTGATTTACCTCCGATGACTCAGAAAATCATCATCGAAGAAATGAATACTATGGTCTAAATGTGCCAGGCTGGCTTATTTATTACGAATCCCTCCTCGATCACGTGCTGGCATGTTCGAGTGATTTGTGTGATTATGAAAGGCAAAACTCAAATTCCCATAAAGTTCTATCATTACCTTTTGAATGTGTGGAGTGATCGCTGTCAGTGTCAAAAGGTGTTTTTGGCTATTAATGGTAGTAATGCTATTATTACTATTAACGATACCTGGAGATCCGTTAGATTTGACGGTACGGATCCCGTTCTCCAAAATTCTCAAAACCGGTAGGTTATGTATAAGATTTTTTTGAAACAAATTTGTAAAAGAGAGTGGTTTTATATGGCCTGCAACAACAATCGGCTCTCAGACTCCAAGGATATTCCAACTCTTGAAGAGGAGACCTATGATATGGGGGGTAATATTCTTCGTATTGAACTTGATAATATTGATGAAGCCTATACTTCTGATCCACTGGTCACCTATTATTGCAAGGAAACCGACATTTGGGGTTTCATGGAATGCATGAAAGGTGGACATAACGAGAGAATATCTAAATAGTTCATCTCCTCTTGGAACAATAGAAGTGTCTTGGTTGGGGGCATTCACTTCAAACTCAATGAGGAGGTCATCGCAGAGGCTACAGGGCTCCCTATGGTGGGGAGAAAGTACAAAAAGACCAGTCAAACTGCCGACCCTACCAGCCTAAAACAATTTTTCAAAGATGGTGAGCTGTCGGTTAGGAAACAGGGGGGTTTCAACCGAGAAGAGCTACCGGACTTGTGGCCAAAAATTAGTCTCATTATCATGAAGCATTTCATGCTTGAAGGTAAGTTTACAGTGTTTTACAACTACCACTTACCTTTCCTGAATCATATTAGGAACAAAGATTTAATTTCCATACCATTTTATCTTCTGCACTCTATAGAAAGTAATGTCCTTGATATCAAAAGCAACCTTGATAGGGCTATCCTCCACTAGGGCCTCCTCCTCTATATTTTTCAGTTTCACAAAGCCATATGCCCGGCACCCCAAACCCCTCTGATTATTCAAATGATGCCCCAGGAGAAGCCCCCTAAAAAAGTTGAAAAGATCACCAATTCCTCCTCCCAGTCCATCCGTATCACCCAAGGCCCTATGATGACAGAGAAAAAAACCCATATAAAAAGTATTAAGATTCCCACCTATAAGAAGGAAGGCTAGGAGGAATCGTATGTTTGTGATTCTGTGGATTACAATGAAGGGAAAGGGGTTGACAACACACCTGAGATGGATTACAAGCCCAAAAAATAGAAAATGATGGAAACCCAGGTCAATTTGGAGGTGGACCTAAGTGGTTCAGGCCATAGGAGGTCTAATAGAATAGCCAAGGAACAATGCAAAATCAAGATGTTGGAAATGACCTCCAAGGAGCTCTCCCTGATGGATAATGTCTCCCACTCCACCAACTCCAGAAAATATTCCCTTGCCCAACCTCCAGAGAGCCACGGTAACCCCCAAGAACCCCAGCCCACCCCAG
>MU224149.1:146988-160649 GCA_018584345.1 Thuja plicata
TAAGATCCATTACTATGCAGATCGAGAAAGGCAGATTGTTGCTTCAGTTTGCTACTGTCTTAGGAATATGCAAACCCAGAAAGGCAGACTGCTGTTTCACTTTGCTGGGGTGGGAATAGTCTTTATATTTACCAAGTGCCACTACTTTCCTTCACGTTTCGTTTGGGTTTTTAGGGCGACACGCAATCTTCTGCCACCCAATCCTGACCTGAAATCAAACACTCTCCCCAAAGCGCCCAAGAAAATAGGAATATTTCATTTTTTTAAGCTTTCCATCCCTTGACTTTATTAGGACAGGCAAGAAAAACGCAATCCATAGAGTCAAAGTCTGTTTCGGAAATTTAGTCAAAGTCTACAATAAATAAAAATTGAATAAGTTTATTGAATGAAATTTATTCAATATTTCTTTTATATGTCAATATAGCATACACTAAATAGGTAATGTTATAGTCTTATTTTTGTTACAATTTGATTTCTTGACTTTACTAATTTGACATGTAACAAAACAGTTTACAAAGTCTAAGGATGGAAGTTGAACACTTTACCACAATTACAAAAGTCTTTTTTTTTTTTAAGTCAAGTCAAAATTTATAATAAAATTTGAACAAGTCTTTTTTGAATGAAATATATTCAATAGTTTTTTTATATGTCAATATGACCTATAATAAATATGTGGTCATTTTAGCTCATTTTGTTAGCTTTCATCATGACTTTATTAGTTAAATTGGTAACAAAATAATCCATAAAGTCTATGGATAGATATTGAACACTTTATCACAACCTCAAAAGTCTCTTTTAAAATTGAGTCAAATTCTACAACAAGTGTTGAACAAGTCTTTTGAATGAAATCTTCAATGCTTCTTTTAATAAATAGGTTAAAAAATTATCTCATTTTTTCACCTTTTGATCCATTTACTTTATTAGTTTGACATGCAACAATAAAAATTGAAAAATCTATGGATAAGTGTTGAACACTTATCACAACATCAAAAGTCTCTTTTGAAATCAAGTCAAAATCTAAAATAAAAATTGAACAAGTCTTTTGAATAGAATTTATTCAATACTTCTTTTATATGTCAACTATATGACATATAATAAATAGGTAATTATTTTATCTCATTTTTGTTAGCATTTGATCCGTCAATTTTATTAATTTTATACATGTAACAAAACAATATATAAACTTTAGCGATAGAAGTTAAACACTTTATCACAACCTCAAAACTACCTTTTGAAATTAAAGATGACAAGAACAACAAGAATAAACTTGTAAATAATCTACAATAAAAATTCAACAATTTTTTTGAATGAGATCTATTTAATCCTTCTTTTATATGTCTATATGACATATAATAAGTAACATTTTTATCTCATTTTTGTTAGGTTTTGATCTCTTCATTTCATTAATTTAGCATGCAGCAATACAACCTATAAAGTCTGTGGATAGAAACTGAACAATCCATCACAACCTTAAAAGTCTCCATTGAAATTAAAAATGATCTCGAATAATCTGTTTCAAAATCTACCATAAAATTTGAACAAATATTTCAAAAAGAATATGATCAATACATGTTTCACATGTAAATATGATACATAATATTTATAAGTAACATTTATTTGTTATATTAAGAAAAATCTATGATGCTATATGAATGGGATAGTTTAAATTTCAATCACTCAATAAATATGGTGGATAGAAGGTCTAAAAAATTTATGGTTGAGATTGTTAAATGCTTCTTGTTCATATAAATTTGATACTTTAAATAAAGCTATTTAAAATTAAAAATATTTAGAATTAGTTCAAATGAAATTGTACAAAAATCTAATCAATTGCTAAGATTGAAAAACAAGGTTGATTGACATCTAACAAATGACAAGATTACATGGTGACCCTAGACTAGTTTCCATTGCCTTTTTGGATGGTTCAACTATTTCTTATACATCATGACTCGCCCATAAGTTTTAATATTATATTAAACATTAATGTCAAAAATATTGTTTGTGCTATTTTTTTTGTAGTATGGTGGTTCTATTTGAGGTCTTTTTGCTAAATTTTTTGATAGATTTTTCCTAATTTTGTTTAACAAATGATTTAGGTGTCAGATTGTAAGTAGTTGGGCTGGAAAAAAGAACAATATGATGTAAAATAGATTTTATATTTTATTTTTGGTTTAGTTTTTACGTTTTATAACTTAATGAATCCCTTTTATGTTCATACATATGTTATCGAACTTAAATGTAACACATAAGTAATAGGCATTCTTAGACAAACCACTATGTTGATGCTCACATAGCCTACATTGGCCGCAAGATGATAGTCTCAAAGGGGTTGACATGGGTATAGTTAGATTGTGATTCACTAAATATAATAAAATTCCTAAAAGGAAAACAAAACCCTAGATAGACCATTAATACTTTGGTTCTTAATAGCAATAATATGCATAATTCATTTGATGATGTTTTGATTAAAGGGGAAAACTCATTTTACAGGGACTAGAAACCCAATGTCAACAAAAAGATACAAAAATGGATAGAATATGAAACCATCTTGGAACCATCAGAAAAACATACCACAACCAACCCACAAACACTAGAGCAAACCCAACTTTATAGGACTACAACTATGAACAAACCATAAGACCATACCACAAGCCTACAATATATTCATGAGTTTATCATTCTTATGAATGATATCCTGATTGATATTCTTTACTTTCCTAATTATGTTTTTGATAGAAAAAGCAGCAAGAGGGTGATGGCCCGTGGAACAGAGGACTAGTAGCACATTAATAGCATATTAATGGAACTAGTCAAAGCTAAAAATATTTTAGCAGAATATCACAAACACCAATTCTAGTTCTACCTCTATCAAAAACAAAAGTGACAGTTCTGCTCCAAGGGATTAAACCAGAGTAATTGCTATCATCAGTAGCATAAAAAGTATTGTCAGTAAGCCTCGCAGGGCTCAACCAAACCAAAATAACAAACTTAAAATTAACCCCAATCACAAAATAGGGGAACCGAGGGTCAAGCCCAGCCAAAATTACCTAAACCATAGATAGCAGAGTTATTTCTTCCCTCCTAGCTCTTTAGACAATAGGGTTCTCACCCACTCCTCCTGAAGAAACAGGAACAGATCCTTGTTATCCTCGTCCGCTTCCAATTTGCCACCCGCTAGCTTTTCCTGCACATTACAGAGGGTCATCGCCGAGGCATGCATGACCTTCAGGGAAAATTTGTTGGTCCTTATGCAGTGGTTCATCAGGTCCTACATATTCTTCTTAATCTCAACAATTTCTTTGTCAATAATCACAAACATTCTTTTAAGGGTGCCTGTGAAATTGCATTTTTCCTCCATGCCAAAGGAGTGGGGTTTATCTAGGGTATCATGGTGGGGGATCTGGGATGGGGTGGGGTTCTTGGGGGTTACCGTGGCTCTCTGGAGGTTGGGCAGGGGAATATTACCAGTCAGGCTCATATAGCCTTCCGAGGAATCATTTCTGGAGTTGGTGGAGTGGGAGACATTATCCGTCAAGGAGAGCTCCTTGGAGGTCATTTCCAACATCTTGATTTTGCATTGTTCCTTGGCTATTCTATTAGACCTCCTACGGCCTTAACCACTTAGGTCCACCTTGAAATTGACCTGGGTTTCCATAATTTTCTATTTTTTGGGCTTGTAATCCTTCTCAAGTGTGCTGTTAACCCCTTTCCCTTCATTGTAATCCACAGAATCAGAAGCATACGATTCCTCCTAGCCTTCCTTCTTATAGGTGGGAATCTTAATACTTTTTTATGGGTTTTTTTCTCTGTCATCATAGGCCCTTGGGTGATACGAATGGACTGGGAGGAGGAATTGGTGGTCTTTCATCTTTTTCAGGGGGCTTCTCCTCGGGCATCATCTGAATAATCAGAGGGGGTTGGGGTGACGGGCATATGGCTTTGTGAAACTGAAAAAGATAGAGGAGGAGGCCCTGGTGGAGGATAGCCCTATCAAGGTTGCTTTTGATATCAAGGACATTACTTTCTATAGAGTGCAGAAGATAAAATGGTATGGAAATTAAATCTTTGTTCCTAATATGATTCAGGAAAGGTAAGTGGTAGTTGTAAAACACCATAAACTTACCTTCAAGCATGAAATGCTTCATGATAATGAGACAAATTTTTGGCCACAAGTCCGGCAGCTCTTCTCTATTGAAACCCCCCTATTTCCTAACCGGCAGCTCACCATCTTTAAAAAATTGTTTTAGGCTAGTAGGGTCGACAGTTTGACTGGTCTTTTTGTACTTTCTCCCCACCATAGAGAGCCCTGTAGCCTCTGCGATGACCTCCTCATTGAGCTGGAAGTGAATGCCCCCAGCTGAGACACTTCTCTTGTTCTAGGAGGAGATGAACTATTTAGATATTCTCTCATCATGTCCACCTTTCATGCATTCCATGAAACCCCAAATGTCAATTTCCTTGCAATAATAGGTGACCAGCGGATCAGAAGTATAGGCTTCATCAATATTATCAAGTTCAATACGAAGAATATTACTCCCCATATCAGAGGTCTCATCTTCAAGAGTTGGAATATCCTTGGAGTCTGAGAGTCGATTGTTGTTGCAGGCCATATAAAACCACTCTCTTTTACAAATCTGTTTCAAAAAAAGCTTATACATAACCTACCAGTTTTGAGAATTTTGGAGAACGGGATCCGTACCGTCAAATATAATGGATCTCCAGGTATCATTAATAGTAATAATAGCATTAATACCATTAATAGCCAAAAACACCTTTTGACACTGACAGCAATCACTCCACATGTTCAAAAGGTAATGATAGAACTTTATGGGAATTTGAGTTTTTCCTTTCATAATCACACAAATCACCCAAACATGCCAGCACATGATCGAGGAGGGGTTCATAATAAATAAGCTAGCCTGGAACATTTAGACTATAGTATTCATTTCTCACATGATGAGTTGCTGAGTCATTAGAGGTAAATCACCAATTAACATCCAACTATTTAGTTTGGTTTGTTTTAGACCAATTGCTGCCAATGAGTCAGCAACCGAGTTTACCTCTCTATAGGTATGGCCTATAGTCATATGTTGGAAGCTCTCAAGAAGCTCATAGATCTCCATAATGATAGGTCTAGCCCGCCACCCCACACCAGCTCCACTCTTGGCTGCCTCTATTATCACTTTGGAATCCCCCTTGATTTCCAGCGGTCTAAAGTTCATCTGTTTTGCATGTTTAATCCCCCAGAGAAGGGTAGTCCCTTCCGCCTGGGTAACAATATAGTTATTGATTGGTCCTGCATAAGCCAGTAGGCAAGTGCCATGGTGATCTCTCAACACTCCTCCCCCACCATGCCCAAGATTATTAACTGCCCCATCAAAGTTTAATTTTATTCTGCCTCTAGGAGGGGCAATTCATTTGGTAGCTTTTCTGGCAGTCTTTTTAGCATTGTCGAACCTAGAGAACCCACTCAGGAGGTTCCAACATTCAGCAATGTTAGCTTCCCAGGCAGCAAGAGGACTGGATGGGAGCTTCCATTTAGCCATCCTGATATTTTCACTCAGGAGCTTAGTTCCAATAAGGAGATAGGTTTCAGGTTGGATGCCTTTCTCCCTGAAGATCCTGTTGTTTCTTTCCTTTCGGATGGACCAGCATATGTGTGGGGGAAGCGTACGCTAGAGGAGTTGGATCAGTGGGTGATTTGAGGGGGATCTCCAGTTAAAAAATTGGTGCACCTCATCGTCTAGGGCCCACGAGATACCCAATCTATCAGAAATTCCTTGCCACATGCTGGTAGCATACTCACAATAGATGAAGAGGTGGTTTACTATCTCTTTCGCCTTCTCACATAGGACACATCTGTTTTCCATTGAGAGGCCTCTTTTAGTAAGATTATCTTGGGTTAGGATCTTACCGTGCATTAGGGTCCACCAAAAAAATTTTATTTTTGGTGTGAGCTGGGGGATCCACACCTTCATCCAATCGCCTGGGTTACTCTCCTCCTTAAGAAGCAGGTTGTAAGCAGAACTAACTGTGAAAGCACCAGTCTGGGTGGGGGTCTAGATAATAGAGTCATCAACCTCAGAAATTCTGATACTAGTCAGGTTGTCCATAAGATCCTTGGCCATGTGTTGCATGTCTGGTTTATCCCTCAATTGATTAGGTAAATCAGCCCAAACTCTTCCGTTGGTGTAGTTGGAAGCTCTAAAACCCAGGCTAGGTCTAAGGTAGTCCATAAGTGGTTTGAATCTATGACCCAAATGAGGTTGGTTTAGGATCCAATGGTCATTCTAGAATCTGATGGACCTACCATTACCAATTTTCCAAAAAACCCCTCTGGACAGAAGGGGCTTACACTTGCAGATGTTTATCCAGAGTTTGGATCCACTAGGGAGGTCACTATTATGGAACATCATTTTGTAGGGGTGGCCTTGGAGATATTTGATTTCCATTATTCTACACCAATCTGCTTTTCCCTTAATGAGCTTCCAAGCCACCTTTGTAGTAAGGGCCTTATTCATCAGACCAATTTTTCTAAGGCCAAGACCTCCCAATCTTTTCAGGAGGCAGACAGTGTCCCAGTTGACAAGCGAAATCCTCTTTTTCTCTTCAGACCCTACCCACAGAAAGGTTCTCTGAATTTTTTCCAATTTTTGGGCCATGTTGCTTCGTATTTTGAAGAGGGATAGGAAGTAGATAGGGATCCCCTGGAGGGTGGAAGCAACCAATTGAATTTTTCCAGCATTGCTTAATATCTTTCCTTTCCAGCCTGCGAGTTTCCTCTGGGTTCTTTCCAGAATAGAGTTCCAGAATTCATGGGATACCTCTTTCACCATGAGGGGAAGGCCAAGGTAAGTAGAAGGGAGTGAGGCTGTCAGGAACCCCATAATTTGAAGCACCTTATTTTGTAAGTCCACTAGAGTATTGAAGAAGAATAACCAGCTTTTTTGATAGTTAATACATTGACCCAAAGCCCAAGCATAACAATCCAGAGTTTGTTTCCATTTCCTGGCCTCAATAACAGAAGAATACCCGAAGAGGAAAGTGTCATCCATAAACTATTCCAACAGCACCTTAGGGTGAGTGGAAGCAGGTTTGATGCCTTTTATCCTTCCGGTAGCGGACAACATACCCATGGTCCTGCTAAGCACATCAGCCACCATGATAAAGAGGTATGGAGAGAGAGGGTCTCACTGTCTAAGACCTTTCTCAGGAGTAAAATGGCATCCAGGGGAGCCATTAGTCAGGACAGAAAAGCTAATAGTTTGATTACACTCTTTTATAATTTGGATAACCTTTTCATTAAAGCCCATTTTAGCAAGAATTTTGAGCAGAAAAGACCAGTTAACTTTGTCATAAGATTTGGAAATATCCAGTTTAAAGGCCATACTTGGGGCTCTACTTTTGTCCAAAGAGTGGATAATTTCATGTGTAGCAATGGCCGCATCCAGTATCTGTCTACCCAGCACAAAACCTTTATGAGTATTGCAGATAATCTTGTCAAGGATAGGCTTGATTTTGCCAATCAGGATATTGGTAAGGATCTTGTAGAAGGTATTGTAGAGGCTAATGGGTCTGAAATCCATCATAGAAGTAGGGTTGTCATTCTTAGAGACAAGCACAATGTAGGTTTGATTATGCTATATGAGAAGGCACCCAGTCCTAAAGAAATCTCTGGCAGCTCTAGTAACATCATTTCCCATAATTTCCCAGTACTCCTGAAAGAAAGCTAGAGGAAATCCGTCCGGTCCAAGGGCTTTGTAAGCTCCCATAGAAAAAACCACCTTCTTAACCTCTTCATCAGAAACTTGCATCATGAGCATGTCATTATCCCCAAGGGTAATAGCGCTTTAGATGTGATCCAAGAGCTGGTTTTGGATGTTGTCTAGGAAGTAAGGGCCCCCTTCTAAGTACAGGTCCTTAAAGTAATTTACCGCAACCTGGTTAATTTTATCCTTTTCCTTGACTTCATTCCCTCCCTCATCCAGAATAGAAGAGATGGTATTTCTCTTTTTGTGGATGCTGGCAGACCTATGGAAGAAGGTCATGTTTCTATCCCCTTTAGCAAGCCACTGAATTCTAGATCTCTGCTTCCAGTAAATTTCTTCTTTTTTCAAGGTTTCCTGCCTCTTGTGTCTAGTCCTCTCCTCCTCCCCCTGGATCTGAGGTGGGAAACTTCCAGATGCAAGATGGGCCTAGAGGGAAATGAGGGTTTTAGAGAGATCAGTTTTTTCCTTGAGGAAGTCTTCAAAGTTGTGTTTGCTCCACCCTTTAACCTCCTTTCTGATAATTTACAATTTTTGTGCAATTCTGAACATAGCAGTACCCCTAATATTAGTCTTCCACTAGAATTTCACCTGGTCCCTAAAGGAGGGGTGAGATCACCACATAATTTTGAATATGAAGGGCGTTGGGCTGACCTTAGGGGAGTCAAGCTAGCAGAGAAGGAGGGGGTTGTGATCTGAGGTAGTTCTAGGGAGGGTAGACAAAGTAGAGTTTAGGCAGAGGTTCCATGAGGATGTGGCTAGGACCTGATCAAGCCTCACCTAGATGAGGTGAGAACCTTTCCTATTATTGGACCAAGTGAAGGGGTTCCCCTTCAGAGTAATATCAAGAAGACCTGTGGAAGAAATAAAATTCGCCAGCTCCCCCATGCTATCCGAGTAATCCATGAGGCCACCACACTTTTTAGAGGGGTAAAGGGGGGTGTTGAAATCACCAGCCAACAAAAAGTTTATTGAGCCATCCTGATCAAGCCAGTGGCCCAGCTCAATCCATAGAGAAGCTCTCACGTGCCGGGTGTTAGGAACATAAATATTGAAGGTGGTCCATTCGATACCAATCTTCCTCAAGGTGACTGCAAGGAATTTAGGGGAAGAGGTAACCAACTGACCAGTTATTCTATTTGGGTTTCAGAGCGTGGCAATACCACTAGATGCACCCGCAACTTTAGAATAAAGGAAAGTAGCCCCCGGCCAAAGGTGCGGTGCCAGGGTAGAAAAAGTACTAGCAGACATCTTCACTTCCTATAAGAGAAGAACCTCCAGCTTGAGATCAAAAATGTAATGTTTGACAGCCATTTGTTTAAGGGAGTTGTTCAAACCCCTCACATTCCAAGAGAGGCAATTCATCTCTTACTTTTGAAGCTAGATTCCAGGGTTTGTTGCCTTCCTGCCGCAACCTCCCTTGTGGACCCTTTCGATCTCCTTACCCATTCTAAGGGTCTTCCTCTGGGTGTATCCACCCCCACATCTGCCTTTTTATTTTTGGTTTTCTTTTTCTATGTTTTCCATTCCCCCTCCTCATCCTCCGAACCATCTATGGAGCTGTTGGTACTTTTCTTTACCACCTTTGGGGTGTGCTTAGCCTCTCAAATTGGGTCATGCAACTCGAGGGCTACCATAATGTCAGGCTGTTCCTCCCTAGTAGAGTTAAGCTCTCTCTCTTCAGGGGGGCATCAAGGCTAGAGTAGGTTTCAAAACCAGCTCCATTGAGGGTTGGAGCACCCGGTCTCTCAAGATTGGGTCTGGAGGAGACCCAGAGCATCCCACACCTAGCTCCTTGGGGGAGACTATCTCACCTTGCTCAGGTGCCTACACATTAGAATCTATATCATTGGCCACTGAGGGTGGCCTTGACACCAAAGATTCCTCATTCTCAATGTAGAGAGGGGCCTCTGCTATTCCTTTGTCCTTGTTCTCTCATTTTTCTTCCAGCTTGGTGGCCTTGCAAGTATCACTAGAGTGGCCTCTGCTTTTTCATTTATGGAAAAAAAGGGTAACATTTTCATACACCAATGCTTGGGTCCATCTACCCAGTTTAGATTTCAAAATAACAAAGCTGGGTAGGATTTTATTCATAGTGACATTCACACAGAATCTAGCAAACACAAACCTGGATTTAGACCTGGTCACCTGATCCACCGTGATGAATGAACCAAAGGAATCACCAATCCAATGGAAGAATTTATCATCCCAATACTCGAGTGGGAGGCCTAGGAGGTAGACCCAAACTGGAGCCGATCTAGTTAGGTTTGTCACCGGGTTGAATCCGGGTTTCCATTTCGCAAGGGCTAAGAAGTGATTTCCATAGACCCATGAACCAAACAACACATTGGTCATGTCCTCAAGAGTGGTAAACTTAAACAGGAAGATCCCTCCCGACATAGCCAAAACCAGGGCTGACCCTTTGATCTTCCACTGGTTAGAAACCCATTTTCTAACTATTTCAATGGTAGGTCAGAAATTGAAGAATCGACCCACCAGAGCCATTTGAAAGTCAGCCATCGTGTGATTCACCATGGATTCAGGGAGTGATAGTTCTTCTCCTTCCTCAGTCTAAACAAAATCCACCAAAAGAGCCTGCAAGGGTTGTTGGGCATCACCAACAAGGGCTCCTTTCTAGTTAGGTTTAGGAAAAGCGGGGGATCAACAGATAAAGATGCTTTTTGAGATTCCCCCATTGACCCAATCATAGTGACCATGATCTAGGGTCCAGCAGGTGGGTCTACCAGGGGGACAACATCTCCCCCTAAGGAGGTGAGCGTGGGAACTTGCAGTTTGAATTTTGAGCTGGGCGGGAAGGTGGGCGGGAAGTTGCAGAGCCACTAGATCAGAGACAAATAAAAAACATAAAATATTACATACACTTTCCTAATTATGTTTTCAAAAGGGTTTGACCCCTTATCTTTGTTGCGGAGTCTCCTTGTTGGACCAGGTAGGGTCATCTCATCAACACCAGCATCCATATCCTATGTAGGAGTCCTTCACCTCTTATGATTACCTGTATCCACTGAATTCTCTCTCTTAACCATATTCATTCCACGAGTAGAGGTTTTTCTTTAGATATGGCATAGAGACCCTCAACCTAATCACTAATTCTATGGAGACCATCACTTGTGTTATCCATGATAGATTTTATCATGGATACCACCACATTCAGAATTCCCTAAAGATTGTGGAAATTATTTTCTAGTGCCTTTATGTGCTCTTCATGGTCCTCCTTCAAATCCTTTACCCTATTAGAAATGGTTTGTGTATTGGCTAGAATAATGTCAAGATTCCCAATAAAAGGATTGACCTTCTCTTTGAGAGTGTTTATCTCCTAGATAATATAACTAAATAGAGAAAATTGGTTTTCCTATAAACTCCTCAAATGGGGTTTGAAGTCGTATTCTCAGGAACCAAAGAACCCATCTCCTTATGAGTAATCCCACCACTATCTGTGGGTGTGAAATCATTAATACCATGATTCTCCATTAGCACACCCAAATAAGTATGGGGGACATTCTTCCATTTGATGTTTCTCTTGCTTATATTTATAGATGGGGGCCCTGAAATCTTGGATTTCCCTTTAGCACTAGACATAGACATCCTGACCACTCCTTTCCCTATGAAATCACTACTAGGGTCCACTGAGCAGGCACATGTCAATCACTTTCTAAAGGAATATTTGGTGGGTCTAGAGGAAAATTCCTTGGAGGATGAGGGTGGGGCTCAATTGGCTAAGAGAACAAATCCAAAAGGGAAAGCTAAGATCCACTTGAAATTTGTGATTTTAGGTGATAATGATTTTAATTATTCCCCCTCTATTGAGTATGTCCCTGAATATTTCAGCTCTAGTGTTGATATTAAATGTGAGGAAAAAGCTTGGGGTTCTTTTGCCACTAGCAAAGGAAAATGAAAGGGTTAGTTAACTTCTTCCTAAGCTAAGAAATGTCAATGAGATGTTGTGCATGATTAAGGTTCTCCCGTGGCCCCACTGCCCCTGAATGATGATAATCAAGACCTATGTGTGCTGATCGGGCTTTGAGAAAGGATAGTCCTTTTGAGTAAGGGTTCTTTATGTATGACAGTGCAAATATATGAGGAAATTTCAAAGAAACTACAAATGGTCATTACTATCTCCTAGTGTGGATTGTGTCAGATCTGAATGCAATAAAGGAAAAAGGGCTTTCGACCCCTAACAATGAAAAGGTTAATAAGATTCTTGTTATGACCTAGAATTTGTCAAAGGGGGTTGAAGATCTTAAAAATAACCATGAGGAAATAACGAAGGCCATGGAGGATGATAATGTTAAGATTTATGATAAATTGAAAGTGGTTATTGCAGTTAGTTGAATGGCTTCAGAAAAAAACATTTAATGGTCTAAGGAGCCTTAATGATCAAGTAGATATTCTATAGTCATTGTCCAAAGGTGTTGTTGTTTTTCCTGTTGGGAGCTACAAGCCAAAGAAACAAGGTGTAGATATTGGTGTTGTCTCAGATTCTCTACCTGGTCCTGCGACAAGACTTAGAAGAAAAGACAAAGGGGGTACTCCAATGGATACTATGGTTAACAAGGTGTGGAGAATTAATGAAGACATAATTATAAAGAGTGATTATTTGTTTAAAATTTTGTAAGGTTTCTAGGATGTTTACCCAATTTTTATGATGATACTTCATTGGAGGCATTTTCCTATTATTTGTCATTGGCTTTATTTTGGGACTCTTTTCCTATTTTTGATATGTTGTTTTCCTATGGACTTTTCACTAGTTCTTTTTTGCCTTATTTTCTAAACTCTTTTGGCTATTAGGGTTTTAGGCCCCTTCAAAACTTGTTTTCCTTTAACAAAAAAAAATCATATTTAAATTTAGTCAATAAGATTAAAAAACTATAGCATATGAATTAAAATTGAAACTAGGTTACAAAAATATTATATTCTCTTTTCATATTTTTTAACCATGTAGATGCATCGGGGAAGTCTAAAAAATCAAGACAATATCCAAAGTATACCATTTAGATTTGAATTTGCAAGTTACAAATTTTAGCATGAAACTAACATATCAAGATTTCAACGTTATTTTTGACATTTTTTTTTGTATAGAAGAGATATCAACAATCTAATGTATGTGATGTTGATAGTTTTGCATTTTAGAGTACATACAAAAAAATTGATCTAAAATTTTAGAGTATAAGTTCAATAAATTCAAAATTGAAGTAGAGCTCTAGAAAATTATGTCCTTTTATCATATTCTTTGGCACTCAAATTTAGTTAATCCTATAGATATCACAAGATGTCACAATAGGTAAAGATGAAAATTTTAAGATAAATGAACACAAATACAATTATTTGAAGTTGATAAACTATCATCAATTTTCTATATACAAAATATAGACATACAATTTAAGAATATAGGTCTTTGCAATGAGTACCAAAAGGTCACTAATAGTTTCTCTAGGTTGATTTAGAACAAGAAGCAAAATGTTAAGAGTAAATTGTCCATAAAAGAGACATCATTTCAATAAGAGATTCATACTCGTCAAGAGGAACGTCCAAAATGCCAAAATTTAAGATGTCAAAATCATAAAGTGTTTAAGATGTGAAAATGACTCAAAAATAAAACTAAATATATATAGTTACCCAAAATTTTCCTTCAATTTGGTAGTAGTAAGAATGTTGTTAAGAACACATATTTAAACCATTAAAACCTAGAGGGACCAAGATCAATTATTTTGTAGTTGGCCCTTTATTCTTATTTCAAAAACATATTAGAAATAAAACTCAACTTTAAAAATTATCCTTAAGAAAAGAGACAAAATTAGCTCATATTGCTTGTGGGTGGTCACTTATGTAATTGCATTTTAAAACCCACAAGAAGAGAAAATTGAAAATTGGGAA